>VWPU01018715.1:0-98546 GCA_013398955.1 Callaeas wilsoni | reverse complement strand
GCCCGGCCCAGCCCGGCCCGGCGCGGTGCCGCCGCTCACCCGCTCGGCGTAGCCGCGCATCTCGTCCGCCCGCGCCCAGGACGTCTCGATGCGCTCATGCCGCACCAGCGCTGTCACCAGGTTCCGCAGCAGGTCCAGGCGCGACCGCGGGCTGAGCCCGAGCCGCCGGTACACGCGGCCATGCGAGATGGCGGCCGCCACCGACAGCCGCATCCCGCCGACCGACCGCCCGGCCGCCGCCGCCGCCTCCGCCGCCTCCTCCCGGCAGCGCCCGGGCGCCGCGCTGCGCGCCGGGAACTGTAGTCACAGCCGCACGAGCCCGCAATCCCGGAACGGGTCGGGTTGGGAAGGCACCACGGCGGGACACCTGAGCCACCCTCCCTGCTCGAACAGGCTCGTCCTGGAGCACACGGCACAGGAATGCGTTCTTGAGTATCTTGGATGAGGGACACTCCGCAGTCTCTCCGGGAAATCTGTTCCAGTGCTCGGTCATCCGAACAGCAAAGAAGTTCTTCCTCCTGTCCAAGTGGAACTTCCTGTGCATCAGTTTCTGTCCGTTGTTTGGTGTCCTACTGCTCGGCACCACCGAGCAGAGCCTGGTCCATCCTCTAACACCTCCCTGCAGACACTGACATTGATTAAGTCCCCTCTCAGTCGTGTCTTCTTGAGGCTGAACTTGTCCAGCTCGCTCAGCCTTTTCTCACAAGAGATACTCCAGCCTCTTAATTACTTTTGTCACCCGCTACTGGACCCGTTCCAGGAGCTCCACGTCTCTCTTGCGCTCAGGAGCCCGGAACTGGACACAGCTCTCAATGCTGAGCAGAGGGACACGATCACCGTCCTCGCCCTGCTGACATTGCTCTTCCTCATGCGGTCCAGCCCGGAGCCGCGTACCGGGACGTCTGACCGGGACAGGGAGCCGGGACAGAGCCGGCGGAGCAGGGAGATGCTGCGGGCGCGAAGGAGCCGCGCCGCGGCCATCCAGTGTCACGGCGCTCCTCTGTTAGTTCTTTTAAAACTATCGGATGTGAGCTCATTAAACAGGCAGATTTTAAAATGTGTAACTTTGATACACTGCTGTGTAACTGGTTAAAATTAAAAGGACTGCATCATCATGTCATACGACTACCATCTGGATTTCCCCACATGTAGACATCAAGTAACTAAGATTCTGCTTTCCATGAATTCTTGAGAGTTCTGTTATCCTCAATAACGAGGAACAATACTACTAGCAGGATTCCCAGTACAATCGGGAACTCCTTTGCCTATCTTTTAATTCCTAGATCTGCTAACCATAGATTTTTGTCTTTAACATTTCGCTTCCTCTATCTACTTTCTAAAACCCAAGGCAGTTGTTCCCATGACTATTCCAACTTTTTCCTCTTTTTTCCTTCCCCCTCCCCCCCCCTCGATGTTTCACCATGATTTATAGATACTTTTCATTTTACTTTGTTTACACATTTACTCGTATATCAGCCATCCTGGATCCTGGTGGTGGAGTCGGATCCTGCCAGGGATGACAGCCGGTCCGGGGGGGTGTCAGCCCTGCGGCTGCGCTTGAGGCATTGGGCAGGCAGGGTGGGCTCTGCAGGGAGGAAGGGGCAAGGTGGGCTCCTCGCTGACCCTCAGCTGTCAGACACAGCCCGCAGGATGCTCCTGGGGCTGCGGGTAGGGCTCGACCGAATGTGTGCGAGGGGCAGGCAAGGCCTGATGGAGGCTGTGTGTTACTCCTTTTCCCCATTACTGGTGGCGGGATGCCAGAAAGCCCCGAACCCCTGTATCGCATCCCCGGGCTGTGCAGAAGCTGCGCACACCGGCAGCTTGGGGTGGGGCTGCTGGATCCAGCCTCGTGTAGCCTTGATGTGGCACCACCATCAGTCCACAGAGCAGAGGGGGCTGTGTTCTTTATTACCACAGAGACCGAAACCCACCCTAGCTTGCAAGAGCTCATGCCCCAGAGTCAAAGAACTAAGACAGTATTGTTCAGCTCCAAGGTGTGTTATAGAACGCAGCATAATGCAGAACTTAAGGAGATTTCCTCCCGTCTGTTTCTTCCAGCCAACACTACTGTGTTTCAGAGAAAGGGTGATGTGTAACAAAAAAGCAGCTACCAACAGTGTAAGAAAAAATATCTTTGTTATTATGAATACATCATAAAATCACAGTCATCTTATACACATTTTAGTATTTCATATATAAATAAAGTGAACAGTATAGTTATTGGAATGTGTAAAAGGAACAAACATACGGATTTTTTAAAATGTAAAATTAACAGAGAATTGGACCCCACCCCCACTTTTTGTTGCTGCTCTGGGACTTGGTACATTAACTCCGAAGTACTTCTAGGCAGAAGGCTACACAAGCTGTGATGCAAACAGTAACTCCACGCATTACCCTAATTCCATTTACAATCAATTTTCCTCTCCTTTTCCTAATTTAGCATGACTATGTAGGAATTCTTGTGTGTCAGAACTACAGCTTTGCAAGAAAGACTAAACCTTTATGTACTTGGCACACTGTTGAAAGAAAATGTTTTTCAAGATTCATGATTTTGTTAAGCCCATTAAAAATCAGAATTTTCCCATCACTACACACTCTTGCAAATGTTCCCATTAAATATATTTCTAATATTAATAAAATAACAAATTCTTTATTATCCTTCTGCTTATAATTTGATGTCTTAACATCAAAATAATATTTCTTTCTAATAAAATTATACATAGCATTTATATGAAACAAAGTTGTCATGTGCATGAGCCTAGTAATGAGACTAGCCACAAGTGTAGAAGTTTCTACTTTCTTGTTTTGGATTCTTGGGAGAGTTTGTTATTTTTGGAGCCACAGAGTAATAAATAATTTGCAAGGTAATGACTTCTCTGGCTACCAGTAATGAAACTTAAGACTGGAAATGATTCCTCTGCTCTGGCTGCATGAAACATTGGGTGTGCTGAAGAAAACGACACTTTTCTGAATCTTTATGCGTTTACCCCAAAATCTGAATGAAATGTTGCTGATACAATGTTTTATGAGTTATCACACAGTTAATCAGAAATGAGAAAGTTCTATGCAAAGATCTCAGCTGGATGCAGACCGAAGGCTAACACTTCCCAGCCAGCTGTGCTCAGAAGGACTCCTCCTGCTGCAGGAATTGCTATGTCAGGTTGGGCAGACTTGTCTTTGCCATAGTGTCCCCTCCTTGCTGCTAGGGCTTAGACAGTTTTCAGGCAGGAAATCTGGACAGAGGAGGGTAAGGACAAGGGCAAAACTCAAGGAACACATTCTGTCATCTTTTTTTTTTAATGGAGAAAGTACTGTGAAAGCCAATGATGCCAGCTCCAGAAAGGGAAGTCCTTGAGGTTTCCATTCAGAAAGACATGTAAACATGTGCTATGTTTATATTCATGAATCTGTAGAACAACTTGCTATCCTTACAGTGAAACATGTATTTCATGTGCTTTTCTGCTCCAGTCTCAGAACAGCCCTTCCCCAGACACTTTTACACAGCAGGGCATTTGTCACCTCTCGCTGAATTTGATGGTCAAACTGTGGGAACTTCTCACTTGGTATGTGCCTCTATTCGGAAAAGCAGAACTTAGAACTAAAATAAGTGCTTTTTTAGAACACATCAGCTTTTGGGCAGTGGGCAATAGAATTTAGTTTATATTAGGAAGTGACTCATCTAACCTAAATTAGATCATTCAGCATCTGATGGTCAAAAACCTGCTGCTACTAATTCTTTAGTAGGAACCAGCCTGATCCAGCAGGGTGCAGTGGTAAACATATGCAGGAATTCCATAATTCGCTAGATTTAAAAATACAACGTTTGACATTTAACAAATTTAATTAAAATTGCATATTCATAAGTGACGTAATTTATACTCAGTTACCTGCTTGAAATTAAGAAAATAAGACACAAATGCCTCAGTTCATGCTATCTTTGAGTTTTTTTCCAGCCTGCTGCATATAAGACCGTCCCTCTTTTGCACACAGGTTCCTTCCTCAAGTCTCTTTTATTATGTGATTCACAAGATGACTTGCATCTGCAGCTGCTGGCAGAGCTCCTCCCAGATGGAGGAGAAGCCCAAGGACCACAGGGTGAGATTATTATAATTTTTTTCAGCTATCCCCACGACTTAGGCATTGCTTTGTAAATACTCATACAGATGTAATGTGAAAAGAAATACAGAGCACTCATGCTCTTAAAAGCTAATGCCCTGGCTTGTGCCTTAGTGGCAGTGAGAAGCTGGGAAATGGCTACAGGAATGAACACATCCTCTTAAGACAATACACAGAAGTTATGGAAAAGCCTAGACAGCCAGCTGTTTATGCAGCATGACCTGTACTGATGCTGTCAGGATTACACAAACTATCTTTTGGCCCAGAGAATATGGAAGGGAATCCAAACCTTTATGCATTATCTGAAAAGGCCCTTCTTATATTTTTACCTGTATTTATTCTACTAGAACATGCAAGCCCTGAAAAACATGGTAAAGTAACAACTTTTTCTTTGCATTTATGACATGGACACTACCGAACACTAAACATACTGTAGAAGTAGCAGCTACACAGACACAATATCTAAATTTTGTGCTTAATATACTCCTTTATATTCTAAGCATGGCAAAGTCCTCAGCAGCTGTGGTAATCCAAAAGAAATGGCAACATACATCATCCATGAGGTATGGTAAAACTTGTGCATCCAATTTTCCAGTGTAAATAAAGGGCATTCCCTTTTATCCCCATTCACAAGTATAGAATCCCATGTGCAGTACCTCACCTTAGCCATCCTCGTACCAGCTGAAATGTTTTGTCATGTGCACTCCTGCACCTGCTCACACTCCTCACACACCCAGCCAAACACGCTGCCACTCTGTGCTCCAGTTTGGTGAAAGCCATTTAGGTTGGTCTCATGCAGCAGAGGAATGAAACCGATGGAAGCCTTTTGCAAACATGAGGCCTCTCTCTGGTCTCAATTTCACTCACACTTCAGAATTTCACCAAGGAAGACATGCACCTGCAGGAGGTCAGAACCTGACTCTTTCTGCAAGGCTGGGATATATTTTGTCCTTGCCAATAAGCCTGCTTGATTCACTTTTGATTTGGTTTCCTGCTTTAAACATCCCCTTCATCTTGCTCATCTTTGTGTAATGTATCCAACATGAATCTGTTGAGATAGGAAACTGGCCTTCACACTGAGCAGTGGGACAATGGTAAAGAAAAAGTAGTGTTTGTGTGTGTCCTGATGTAGTTTAGGACACACACATCTTTTGACTGTCTTTGAACAATACTCTAGCAACACAAAGCCAAATAATTTCCTGATCAAGCAGCAGCACCCTTGTTTAACCCTTCAACTTTTTTTTTCCTTTTTCTGCCTTGATGAGGCGTAATAGAGGACACATCTCACTTACAGATGGCCTCTGCTGTGAAACAGGGATCCACTTCTCGCACTCTCCTAAGCCTGGGGACAGCAGCTGGAGACTTGAGTTCAGTGGTATAATTTATTTGCATTCATAAAGCAACTGTGGATCAAGGTGTTCATTATTGACATCATTCAGAAATGATGTTCAGCTAACCCTCTGTTCCTGGCAAAATTTGGGTACTGGGTCATTTGGACATAGAATGCAAAGTAGGCAGATGGAATGCTGTGGTCTGTGTTATTAGCTAGAGCATGCCTTAATCATATTATATGCCAAGAAGGTTTTTTTGATAGTCTAGGTACAATGCACAATGCAGGCTTGGAGGCATGGAATTTTTGCAAGGAGGCTACCATGAATCAAGAAAGCTACAGTACAGGCAGCATGGTTCAGGAAAAGCAGAAAGAAAAATGGGAAATTATACATATATATCTATATATATATATGTATATATATATTACATTGTCAGTGCATTTTTTATATTGAAGAATTCTAAAGAGGCTTTGTTTTTCAGTAGGAATAGCTAAGGATGGTCTGCCTTCTGTATCCTGGTGTTTCTGGATGTTGCCCGTGGTTTGTAGTCTTCTCCGGATCCAAAATCTACTGTGTCATGATAGTTTGTGAATTCCTGAGGTAATGGAAACTCCTCTGTTGATGAATGAGTCCTGTGTCCAAACACTCTCTCTTGCAGCTCAGCGATATCGTTTCTGATGTCTGCCATCATCAGCAATAGGAAATCAAATGAACCCGGTGGGCCCTGCAGTCACAAGGCACTGTCATTAATAACAATCCACCTTCCTCTTACAGTTTTCAAATTGGCTGATAGAATTACTCCTGCAGAGGGTGTTCAGTAAAATTCTGCTTTCTGTCAACTGCCAAAAGCTAATGGTCTGGTTTTTAACCAACTTTGATCAGGAAACAATTTTCAAAAGAATCAAACGTATTGTGGACAGAGCCTACATTTACAAGACGCTCAGTCCTTTTGTCACTTAACAATTCCTTTGCTTCATAAGAGTATCTTGACACCTCATGGGAATAGGGGAGATTAATCTTGGTTCCTTGTCTTCTTGCTTATTAAACTGACAGAAATTACATTCTTAGAATGATTAATCAACAAATTCTTTTAAGACTGCTGTTATTTGGCAAGTGTCTTTTCAATACGGTAACCTTGCTGCTGTCCATCGCTTATTAAATATACTGGTAATTACAATGCAGAGAGTATGTGATTTTAGAAAATCATTTTTTCTTTTTAGCTGACTTCACACAGTAAAATAAACTGTTTAATACTGAGCACATCCTGCTGGGTGCACTCTTAAAAATCAACTCCACCAATGGGAAAATACCATAAGTAAATTCATAGAATCATAGAATGGTTTGGGTTGGAAGGGACCTTAAAGACCAGGTAGTCCTAGCATTTCTGCCACAGGTAGGGACACTTTTCATTAGACCATGTTGCTCAGAGCCCCATCCTGCTTGGCTTTAAGCATTTGCAGGGATGGGACATCCACAGCTTCTCTCAGCAACCTGTGCCAGTGTTCACCACCTTCACAGTAAAGAATATCCTAAAATCCTAATAGCTTATATCTAATTTAAACCTGCCTTCTTTCAGTTTGAAATACTGATTCTTTTGTCCTGTCACTATGCGCCCTTGTAAATAGTCCCTCTCCATCTTCCTTGTGGATTCCCTTCAGGTACTAGAAGGCTGCAATTAGGTCACTCTGAAGCCTTCTCTTTTCCACGCTGAAAAATCTCAACTCTATCAGCTTTTCCTCACAGCAGAGGTGCTCCAGCCCTCTAATCAACTTGGTGGGCTCCTCTGGACTTGCTCCAACAGGTCCATGTCTTTCCTGTGCTGGGGACCCCAGAGTCTTTTTTAAACAAGATCACCTGCAAACAGATTGTCAATACGCATTCCTTCTTCTGAAATCAAAAACTATAGTTTCCCAAATCCGAGAGAGATGAGGGGCAGGATTATAAAAGGTTCCAGGGATCAAATTCCCATTGGCAGCAGAGGTTGAACTGTACTAAGCAGCACCGGTTCTGCCTTCTAAGGGGGTCTCAGCGCCACTGTAAGGCAGAAGGTGCACCTACTGCCTTCGGTCGCACACCCAGCAGGGGAAGAGGTTTGTAGGCAAAAACATTTGGATGAGCGCAGGTAATTACTTTGTTTCCAACAACATTTTCTATGTATGTAAACATTTTCTATGTATCTATCTGTTCTCTTGGCACAGGAGTTTTTTTTTCTTTAACTTTTGGCTGACCTGTGGTTAGTAGTCAACATCACTGTTGTGGAAATTCCTCCTGTGTGGAATACTTACAGGTATCCCCTTTGGTCCTGGTGCTCCTCGCTCCCCCTGTAATCAATACCACCTCTGTTAGTTTGCTGTGACTAAAGGAAATTAAAAAGTCACCGTTTGCTTCTGCAGCCTCCCTTACTTACTGTCCCCAGATCAAAAATCATCAGCTGATTCTTATTTGGAAAAAGAAATGGAAGTGAGGGAGGAATGCAAGGAAATTGCTGCTGATTCTAGTGGGAGCAGAGCAGGGCATTTCTGATATTTCTCCTGGACAGTAACAAGTGAATCAATGTACAGGAAGAATTCACAATGAATGAAAAGGGCTAAAGCATCAAGATTTCTTCATGGAAAAGCCAAAAGAGCTGCAGAGAAAGAAAAGAATGCTGTGTGACATATAGCTTGGCAGGACTATTTGCAAGACTTTAGGAATGGCAAACACAAAATAGCAGAAGGATGACATGAAGGAGTGCGGCAACAGGATGTTTTCATCTTAACAAAGGAAATGAGGTGGTAAAAGGATGTGACTACAAGCCTGTAGAGTTTCTCTAGCAAGCCTGCACGTCACATGTGAATGTGCCCATCTTATGGAAATTAGTACCTCTCCTCACCTTGCTACCATCTCTCCCTGGGGCTCCAGGTGGGCCCTGCAAGAGAAAAGAAAGTGTTCACAAGGGTGTGAGAAGTTGTGAAGCTAAGGGCAGTGCCTGTCAGGAGACAAGAATACTGACCACGGGGCCCCGTCTGCCCTGCTTAATGTGTGATATGTCTGGAGATGGGCCCATAGGTCCCATTGATCCACGAGGGCCTGGCTGTCCGGGAGGTCCAGGTAATCCAGGAGCTCCTTGACTCCCTTTAGGTCCTGGAGCCCCTGAAATCACAAGCAAAAGTTACCTTCCAGGGAAAGCCTTCAGGACACTTCATCAGTGCAAGAAGTGGAGAACGACCATTTTTAAAAAACCCAGATGCCTGGTTACTTTAACAAACCCAAATCCACAACAACACAACCAATGTATCCCAATCTGCACATCAGCAGCCATCTGAGACAACATTAATCCTCGCCACAGTAGCTACTAGAGATGACCACCAAACAACAATATCTCGTGTATAACAAGGATTCGAGTCTGCCAAGTGCTTAGGGATACAGACTGGGAATGAAAAGAAAAGCAGGAATGCCTCATTTTCATGCAAAGAAGAACAAATCACATTTGAGGAACATCTCATAAAAAGAAAGCCTCAGAAAACTCATGGGAATTTTGGATCATGGGCATCAACATGACTGACACAGGCAAGCTCTTTCCAGTGGGGGGCTGCACCTCTCTTTTGCACAGTGCAATAGCCAATGTTTTAGGGGCAAAAGAGGCTCTGTTCTTCATTTTGCTTTTTATCATTTTCAGCTTCTGCTGGTTCAGCAGAGCATGTTACTTTTCAGGAAGCATTCAGGCAACAAAACATGTTTAATTCAAGGGAAACACTAGGAAATGTAAACCAGAAAATCAGGCACCTGAAACAACATTTGCAGACAATAAACACCATTAAAATGTCGCTAGCTGAAACACTTCATGATTAGAGGAGGAAACACTTCTCTTCATTCTGAGGGCACATGAAAGACAGAGAATAAAAGGCAGAGAGTAAAAAGGATTCAGCAGGGCTGACAGTTATGATTTTCAAAAGGAGACAACTCAGTGATGACTCACTGTGACTCTTCCCCGGGGGGCAGCAGGGGAGGTGAGCAGGGATGGTTTTAGGGGGAGCAGAGTTCTACAGTACTTCGGACAGCTCAGTCAAGGGGAAACCCAGTGGGTGGAGACCTGGGTTTCCTGCCCAAGTAGGCAGGGTCGGGCCTACTTGGAGGGATTGCAGAGCAACCCACTGTACCCTTCGGAGTCTGTGGCAGAGCTTCTAAGCATACTGTTCTTGCACTTACAATGAACTGAAGACTGAAGATACTCATCGTCCAGGAAAATGAGATAAAGACACAGAAAACAAAGCAAGACTGCAAAAGGAGGTATAAACGGGAAGGTGGGGTACAGTTCAGGAGGGAGTAAATCAATTCTCATAAGGAATATTTGCCAGTACTCTGTAAGAATATTTCTGAAATCCAGCACAATGCTTGAATTTATTGCTAACCCAAAATTAGATCTGCATTCAGCAGAATTTGCAAAATTTTGAGTATTGCTGGTTGCCAGGTACGAGGTGTCAGGATTGTTTGAGCTTTAGGATCTCTCTGTTTTTTGCATTGTTTCAATCTATAACGTAGCAAAGAAGGTGTGAGTGGAGCTATACTTTCCTTTTCAGATTCCTTTGAATCTGGAATACAACATAAAACCAACAGAAGAATTCTTGCAAATCAGACAAGGAAAAACAGAAGAGCTAGCACAAACGCCTACAAGCTGAAAGCACATTTTTTCCTCTACTACTGACAGTGAGCTACAGCTCACTACTATCACTCTACTACTAGTGAGCTAAAACAATAGATATTCCTGAAATGAAATGGAGAGTGTTTTAAGGGTTAAAATACAGGAAGTGACAACTGAAGCAGGTGAGACATCCCAGGGAGAGGGAGAAATTTAACACATACAGGACAAACACAGCTTGCATGCCAAGAAACACATGGAGTCACAACTGATGGTGTCAGACAATTGGCAGAGGCCGACCATAACAACCATAAAGTGTTGTTTTCTCTTTTTAAATTTAGCACAAATGCAAACGTAATATATCAATCAAAATGTGAAACATACGAAATCATATCACACTGGAAGACTGAAGTTTAAGTTTTTCAGTCCTAGCACTTTTGCACATTTCCACCGCTCTGGTCTTACCTGGAGGGCCTGGTTGGCCAGGCTGGCCTGGGGGTCCAGGGATGTATGCATTAGATGCAAGCACTTTCTCACCAGTGATTTGCTTGCTCAGATCAGCAGCATTATTTGGCAGCAAAGCAACCTGCCAAAAAACCCCCCAAACATCTATGTAAAACCTTTATTGTTCAGCCAGATAAATCACATTCTTATTTAAGCTTTCATGTGAACAAACAGCTATTTAAATATTTCAGGAAAATATAAGGTGTTTATTCATATCCTTCATTGATACAGTCAGAAAAACATTCTTATTTTGTGAGTCTGTTCACTTTTCAAGTCACTGTAGAAATACTGCAAGCAAATCCAACAGAGGACAGGAAATTCAGGAGAAATACAGCAATAAGTTCTGAAAAACTTGAGTCTCATTGCTTCTCAGAAAGCTTATTTTTCCTTGTTTGAAGTTTCCTATATTCATTTACTGCCTTTTCTCAGGGCAACATTTGCTCAGATACTTAAGTTCTGAATTGCTGCACGAGCCGCTAGCTTTCCATAGGTTTTAATGAGAACCCCAAATCCTTTGTGAATCTGGCCATGGAAAGAAACTACACTATTTAACCCAACAGATGTCTGGATCTGCTTTGCACAGAGACACAAAAATAAAGTAAGTGAGAATGTAAGGAGAATTGCACACTATAGTTTAAAGTGTCATTATCCATTGCCTGTTTAATTATCCATGAAACATTCATCTATGCAGTTGAACATACTTAATAATTAAACGTATTTAGAAATATTCTGCAAATGTTTAGTCTCTTAAGAGGCAGCTGAAGGGAGATGACAAGCCAGGAGGCTGGTCTGCCTTGAGGAAAGAAGTGTATTAGTGGTAAGTAGCTGCATGTAGACTTAGGGATTTTGCTCTGCCAAATTGCACTGAAAAACTATTTCAGCAATATCAGTGCAGACCTACCCCTGGGTGAGCTTTGTTGCTTCTTGAATGAATTTGGCTCATTGGATAATTTGATGCTGAATTCTGCAACATTTGCCTGTGAGATCTGCATTGAATAAAATAGATCATGACTCCTGCTATTTGACAAAGCTTTTCATCAGCTATCTGTAATTCTCTGAGCTGGACTGTTCTCCTATCTGTTTCCGTAATTATTTGACATGCATTCTTCTGCCGTTACTGCAAACCTAATGTTTGTAATGCACAGGGAAAAAACAGTGTTATGCACCTGCAGTGCCTATGAACTGGGCAAATTTCCCTTGGCAAACAAGTTATTGCTTAAGGAATACAATTTAAAGGCAGCCAATGCTGCTTGTAGTTTGGGGTTGAATGCACAGAACAGTTCTAAAGAAAAAAAATCAGGAAAAAAGAAGTTGGAAATGCTGAAAGAGTTCCTGGTGGCATTTCCGAAACAACAGTTTGATTTTGAGACTGGAACTCAAAATGCGATGACAGGAACACAAGGATTTATCAGGCATTTGTGAGTTAGATTTTGGAGAGAATTGCAGTTCTAAAGACATGATGACTGCACTATAGGCAAATTAAGAATCATGATGTAAGTCTTACAAGAATTTGGTAGATTCACTCCACCCCTGCAGAAATCAGTGGCTGGATGAGGTCATATTTTCACAGAACTCCCACAGGGTGTTTCTTATATTCTCACTCTTATGAATTTACTTTTCACACAGAAAATGGGGATTCAGCACACCTATGGCTCTGGGGTGAGCTGTCATCTCTGCTTTCTCAAAGGAAAACATCTGCTTTGCGTACCAGTGACCCCACAGCTTTCTCAGCCAACTTCCCAGCCAGTGCAGCTCAGACCAAACTGTGGGGCTACTGAAGATAAAGGGCTGCTCTGTGGGACACAGCACCCTACCCCTGGGGCTGAAGAGGAAAATTCAGCAGCTGAGGGCTCTCACAGCCTCACTGGCCAGGGACCAGCATGGGAAGGTCTACTGGCTGGCTCTGGTCAGCAAAGTTTGGTTTCCTAGAGGTGTGTCCTGTCCAGAGCAGGTTCATGGCTGGATACAAAGGTGTGCCAGTTTGGACAAAAGGAAAGGCTTGCAAAGACCATCATGATGCAAAACTTCCACTCTGTGACACAAATCAACCAAGGATTCTGCAGTGTCAATGCTGCCATGCTAAAAGAGAGACACAAAGTCAAATCCTGTGGCTACCTGAGAGTACTGTATTTTTAAAGTAGCTTTTGTGAGAATATTGTCAGTGTCATCAGTGAGTGCTTCTCCTTAGGGGTGGCCACAACTGAGTGACAGATGAATTGAAGTCCTCTTTTTAGCTTGTGTGTAAATTTCTCAAAATATCTCATTCTAGGGGTCTATTGCTATCATCAGTTGATAAATAGATGTCACTTAGTGCATAGACCCAGCCATGAATACTCTTCAGGTTATACTGCAAATTGCCAGACTGGAGTAAAAAGGTGCATTTAGTGGTGAAGACTTATCATGAAGAGGATTTGGAAGTGTATTCTTTTCTGATACTTAAATATTTACTTGTTCCTGCCAGCAAGGCTGTTGTAACCACTGAGTAAGTTAGAAAAGAAATCACATAGCTGCTGTGAAAGCATCTAAGCATGCTTCCCCACTGACTCAGCCGGGCTTGAAGCACACACTAGGAGTGCCAAAATACCCAGGCTCTGGTCTAGCTCACTGCTCTTTGATATCTTTTGGCCAGAAAATGGTTGTTACA
Source organism: Callaeas wilsoni (assembly GCA_013398955.1). Taxonomy (NCBI): domain Eukaryota; kingdom Metazoa; phylum Chordata; class Aves; order Passeriformes; family Callaeidae; genus Callaeas; species Callaeas wilsoni. Next base: position 85,333 of record VWPU01018715.1, on the reverse strand, counting down.
TGCACTGGGCCAAACCATGTGTTTTTGTTGTTGACTCACATCCTCTTAGGTATTGGCTATACTCACTGGCCTAATTTCTGTTTCACCTTTTAACTCAACCAGGATCCTAGTCCAGGGTAACCTTGGCTTTCTCCATGTACAGCTCCAAATCTTAATGGCCCTTGGAAAATAACGAGTTTTTTTTTTTCCACATGCATGCAAATATTAGCAAGGGTAAATTCTAAAGAAAGACTGTTCTAGAAATAAGACTTCCATGTGCTGATTGCATGCTGCATTTGGAGTTTTGCATAGTTTCTAGGAGGTCTGTGGTTTAGAAAATTGGACAGTGCTTGTCAGGAGTGATGTGGAACATGGCTTTCTAATTAAGATGTTTAAACACATCTGTGAAATAGGATCAAGCTTACTCGGTTTTACTTTTTAAAAAAATTCTTGGCTGTGTGTCAGCATCCCAGATATCTTTCCCCCAGTTTTTCAGCTTTCCACTCTTCTTCCTTTCATCAAGGCCTTAGTTCAGCCTAGGACTGCTCACAGACCTCTAGTCTATCAGGACAGTGCATCTCATCAGATGACAGGCTTTTCTCGTAACCACAATTTTGAATAAAGTTCATAAAATCTGAAAGCTTCAGCCACAAGACTGAAGGCTCATTTCATAAACCGTCTCCCTGGCAGACAGAAATGAACTTTTCTATGCAAACCAGAACAGTTTTAACCACAGCTATTGAGAGATGTCCTCCCCAGAGGAACTTGGCCGCGGGGTGTGGGTGGTGAAACATGAGGGTTGGTGTCTCCCCGGGCAGAGAAGCACCATGGGGCCAGATCTCCACTCAGCATAGACAAAACCTCTCCTCTCTGTGGGGTAAAAGTTGCTGAGGGTATCGGGAACCTTCTCTTTCAGCTCCTTCTGTGTGGAGCACAACCCAGTGGGCTCCCTCTGAGGATGCCAAATCGATCAAGTCTCACTAGGAGGATACCAGGGGAAGAATTAAGTTAGGGACTACGACAGGACGTAGCTATGAAGCAAGAGTGAGCTGCTTAATTTGTGCACAGCTAGTCTACAAATGCCCACAGTGACAGGTATCAATGGTCTGAGTTTTCCTGGAATGAGTTTTGAACACAAGCATCTAGCAGCAGAAGTTAGACACAGAAAATTTCCATTAATTCCATCAATCAATTCTTGCAGCAAACAATGTGGCCAACAATGTGACCCCAACACCCTTCCCTGGAGATCAGTGTGAGCCTGCTCAGCATCACGGACAACAGCTGGAGAAACAGCCACTTAAAAGTATGGGTCTTTCTTTAACCTCTCTGCTACCATTTTTTTTGAAAACAGAATTTCCACCACACATGAAATTCTGTCACTTCCACATTTGTGTTCGTGCTGATTCAGAAGGAATACATGATGTTTTGAGATTTTGGAGATAAAGAGTATCTCCAACCTCAGTGAATTTCACTTCAATGAAGAAGATTTCTTTCTTCCTAATATTAAATGAGTAACATCAAATGCAATGAGTGAACACAGCAAATTGTGTTTTGACACAATGGAATGAAATTAATTGAATACCCTGGGTGAAATAATTACAGCCTGTCAGCATGAATTGCTGAGAATATTCCTACAGAGAGTTTCAATTTGAGAGAACCTCAGTGTTCAAAGGAGATGTCACCAGAAAAGGCATTACACCTGCATCCCTGCATATGGCTCTCCAAATCTGAGGCTGGGTCTTTGCATTATTTCAAACCTACTAAAGTGCAAAAGGAAGCTACATATAGGAGAAATTAAAGCCCAGGATAAGTTTCTAAATGCTCTGTTTACTACTTGCAGGGAAACAGGTGAAGAAAAAAAAAGGATTGTGACTGAGGGTTTTTCTTATTAAAAGGAAAGTCATATTTAAAGCTAGTGATATTTTTGTTTAGTCACACACTTATCTGGCAAGAATCCTGTATCAGCATGCTATTAATGTAAAATCATGTTCCCACATCTATGAAATATCTTGCACTTGCTTACTCTGAAGGTGGATCACGTCCAAAATCCTGTGCATTCAGAGTGAATGAAAAGCTCAGGCCAGTACAGATTGCCAAGAAACCTGGGATCAGCTTGGGATGGATGTTTGTCAGACTCTGTTACCACAAGCTTGGTAACACAGCTCCATGAACTTGGGGAGCAATCTGCTTGTAAGTTGTACAGAAGGATAAGAGAGAGATGCCATTCCTACATTATTTTAAAATATATTGCCATCCTCTTTATATGTACAAGAACCACATGTCAGTGACAGCTCCAAACACAGAAGTTAACCTCAGTTGTTTTAAAACATGCAGGTCTTGAAGAGACATGGCTGATCAGTGTTCATACCTTTTGCTTCAGCTGTAAAACCGTCTGCTTTATTTGATGGAATTCCTTACAAGAGGCACAGCATGTCCCTGGTTTTGCCACATTTTCAGATTTCTCAGGAAGCCCAGCTGAAAGAAAGCAGTTTCCACTATAAATATAAAGATCCAAAGGAAAAAAATTCATAAAGTGATGGCAAAAGCAACTTGAAGGTTGTTACATTTCCCCAGACTGCGAAAAGAGAAGAGAATCTTGCCATTGTTAGATCTTTGTGAATTTCTATGTAAGGCTGAGAAACTTTGCAGGGACAGCTCTGAGCACATTTTTAAAGCAGCTGTTTCCAGTTAACAGTCCCCAGAGAATTTATTTGTTTAATACCTGGAAAAGTTCACACCCCTTCTTTTATCTTTTTCTTTAGGGTGGACTAACCCCACAGATCTGAACTGATTTAGAGTCCCCTGAAGGGCAGATTTTCACATGCTATAAATTACAATAAAATCCCTCACAATATGCTTATTTTGCTCATTTTGCACAAACTGCTCTTTATCATCATGGGTTATTCTCCATGTGATGGACTCAGCCTGAGCAGAGATGGGGATTGAGATTAATGACAGGGATTTAAATCCACACAAGAGGAAGGGTCACATCTGTTGATACTATGCATGAATGGGATCTTTTCAAGAATCCATTAAATTATTCAAACTGTGAGAGATATTGCAAGTGTTATTTTTGTCCTTTTCCCAGTACCATACACAGTCAAGCAGTTCTGCATTGCAAGCAAACAAACATTGTTGTAACAGATGTCTGCTTAAAGGCAAATCTGGTTTCCAAACCACAGGGTGACACATACTGGCAAACTCTAGGTGAGTTTTTTTCACTTCAACATTGCTGAGAAATATCAAGCGTATTGAGGCTCTGCCTAAAATGTGTGGCCTTGTATGATGGTACCTGGGAGGGTTGCTGGGCACGTTTGAACACTGACCTTTCAGAGCATGTCCTGCAGTGGAAAAACTCAGCAGGTGCTCCTGGTTAAAGCCAGGGAATCTTCAAAATCTTCCAAAAGGATCAACTGCGATGCGCTGATTTACTGTGTTACACTTGTCGCTTGGACACACCACTAAATGCCCTTCATCTTTTTGGAAATGTGTATTGGTTTTGAAACATCTGCATCTTTTTAAATGAACCCTGAAGTTTCTAATACTAAAAATATTATGTGCTACTTGACTTTAAATATTTGCAGGCTCCAGTACAGAAGAATGCATCCATCTGATGGTCACCTATGGACCACCTATGCAAATATTTAGGGAAAAAAATATTTTCAGTATGTTTAGTCCATTGGATATAATGACATATCAGGTATGCTTGATTTTAGAAGACACAAATTTATCTCGCTTATCTGTGAATCACTTAGGAGAGAGGTGTAAGGGCAAGATGCTGGAATAACCAGGAGCACTAAGACTGGTATTAGTACTGAACAGATTGGAAAATTGGGACACAAAGGCTTGGGTTTTTTCCCCAGTCATGAACTGCCTTTTCTCATGGCTGCACTCCAACAGCCTTACAATATTACACGTATTATTTACCATTTTTATGGCAACAAGCACACAGTGCTGCCTGAGCTTCCCAGACCTTTCTCAAGCACAGGTGTGGTACCTGATCATCTTTCTGTGCAGTGTTCAGATGGCTCACGGATTTAAGTCTAGATGGTACTACCTGATGTTTTCCAATGGGTTCTACACAGCATGGAACAGAATTTAACCAAATTTCACCTATGCTAAATCCAAGACTATTTAGCCATAAGACCCCTCAGAGGAACTCCAGCATTTTTGTGAAGACTTTGGAATACACAGCATTTGCTGCTTTCCTTTTTCTCTCCTGCATTCCTAATGCTAATCATTTTGCCTTTGATTCCCTCCAAAGACTCTTTGCCCATAAACCTTTCTCCTGTAGATGAAATAATCTGCACCATGCAGGGCTTTTTTTTCCTTGAGAGGGAATTGATGTGCTGTAATGAAGACACCACTTGACATTTCTGTAAAATAAATTTGCTCTTGACCACAACTCAGTTTTGTGGAGTTCTTCCTCCCTCTCCAATTTTTCATCTTCCTTTAGAAAAACCCAGTGTCCTGACATGCCCATTTTTGGACCTGTGTAGAAGTTACAGATGGATGTATACGGAGCCATTAGAAAAGAAACCCAACTTTTTTTTTCTTTCTTTTTCAAAGACCAATAAAGTCTGGATTTTAAACTAGTCTCAACAAAAATTTCTTTTAATAGCTATCTCACCAAATGAGTTCTATCTTTGTGTTAAGAAATGTTGCTGAAAGCAACACACAGTCATAGGGAGAAACTGCCAGAGTCTCTGCTATTGGAAACCTAATGCAATCCCACCAGAATCCGTGGAATTATATGCAGATTAAGAAGTGGTGAATTTGGCCTTGTGTTTCATTATAAAACCCAGTTTATCTTCCAGAAGGATGTGGCACACGGGGCTGACAAAAACAGAGCTGTAACAATCCGTGGAGATGAATGCTGAGGGATCAGCTAATGTTTGGGAAATGTCATACCAGTGAGATTTCTGCAAAGCTGGTTGGATTGACTCGTCAGGGGAAGAAGTCCAACATTTTCGTATAAGCAAGCATGAGCTGCATCCCAGGAGAGAGGTGGAATCCCCCTAACTCATACCAGACAGAGGTGATGATTTGCCCAGGGAAGAAGTAATCCATCAAACATTTGCTCTACCCCTATCCAACCTTGTATCAGGACCAAACTACGAGAAAAGCCAGAATAAAGCGTGGATAAAGCCAGAAGTCACCTAGGACAGGCCAGGGGGGGCAAAAGGCCATTATATATAGCCACCCACGCATGGAGCAGAAACCGAGGTCACCTACCAGGGTCAGCTGGGCCAGCACTGAGCAAGACACTTACATAACTTGTTTCCATTGCACAGACCTACACAAGGAAACTGAAATTATTTTAAAGAAGGCTTAAACTGTCCCCATTTTATAAAGAGTTCCCAGAGCACAAAGTCTAGCTCACGCATGATGCTGCTGTCCTGATGGGGGTCCTTTGATCTTGGTGACATGCTGGTGAGCCCTGTGGCACCTCTTGCTAAGAGATCTGCTTGGGGGAGGGATGTGTTTCCTTTGTGCATGGGCTCGGAGGCCGTGCCTTGCTGATGCTGGAAGAGGAGCAGACGCTGGCAAGGGAGAGCTCTGCAGGAGCTCTGCTGCGGGCGGTCTTCGCATGGAGGCTCTTGAGCCGATCATCTGTGTTGTATTATCTGGGCTCAGCCTGCTGAGATGGGTTCATCTGCCTACTTCTGCATGGGTAGCTGTATTGTCTCCATCGAATGGGACTGTGGATGCAGGAAAAATGCTCCCTCTTCTTGTGTCCACTAACCAACCCAAAGCTCTCTGTCACGCCACTTACAGAGCCAAAAGAAGTGACATTACAGCCACTTACAGAGCCAAAAAAACTGTCTGAATTGCATCCCTTGGGCATGGAACAATGAAAACATGGCTGTATCTCCCGGAAAACATGCACCCTCGCTAGAGATGGAGAGGGGTACACGTGGTTTTGCCTCTCACACTAAATTTTAAAATGAAATGTGAGCGTTCCGGCTACGATGAAAAGCAAATGATCTGTTGATGAGGCAGCCGCTCCGGCACGGATGCGGTGCAGGGCTGGGGCTGGCCGCGGGGTGGAGCGTCGCTACAGCTGGTTTCTTACACAACCCTTTTCCTTGGGATGAGTTACGGACACAGCTCCTCGTTTTCGCCAGAGGTCTGAAAATTCGTAACATTTATGTGCAGTACAGCGGGATAACTGACCAGAAAGCATCCTTCTTAACTTTGCACAGCTGATTTGGGAGATACCAGGAGAGATGGTGGGTATTTCATTCCAGATTATTTGTTGGAACTGACATTTTTATGTGCCATGTACATTCAGTGTAAAAATGGTGGTTTTCAAATAGTAGAATTATTATGACAGCCCTGAATATTTTGAATGGTTGATTACCCTGAATGCTTTGGACATTACTGTATCAAGAAATCTGAACTATCCAGAGGAAAAGTTTAAAAAAACCCCTCCTATTTTTAAGGGGATTATCAAGGTTATATCCCTTTCCTGTATCCCACACACACACACACGCACACTGATAAGGAAAAAAGTATATTTTAAAACTACAAGGAACAATTGAAGTTAATGGAGTGGCTCCAGTTACACATTTTCAGATGAAAATCAAAATTATAAATTGCTCTGGCCGTCCAGTGGGATTTGGATCACCCTGTGATACCACGTTCAGACATTAATTGATGAACCTGTGGTAAGACACCATTCATCAAAAGTTGTTGGGTTTTTTTTCCAGAGCACTGTTCTCTTCCTCCTTTCTTTTTAAATTTTCATATCAATATTTAATCTGTAGCATTCTAAATGCTGTAATTTAGTAACTGAGATGAGGTCAAAACCTTTAAAGTCATTTATATACAGCCCATGTATATACTTTAAACTAACAGTGAGGAGATGCAAGAACAAGCCCTTACATTTACCCCTTTCCCATCACATTTCATTTTCAAAAAAGGAAAAAAAAATTGACCCCAGCCTCCAGCCATAGGACACACAAATTAATTGCAGGTCAGCAGCATTTGGTCTTAGTCAATGTAATTTAGAAATTGATTTAAGCAAGGCTTGTGTTGGACTCCCAGACACACATTTTCCAAGCCTCTAAGGACCAAGGAACACTAGCCATCCTACCCAGGGCCATTTGCTAATCTCAGACGTGGTTGTGTAAATACAAATTAAAGTTACTGAAATTATTTAATTAACAGGTGAAACCAATGAAATTTTTTAAGGCTCATCATCTGGTAAGACTTTTTCCTACATCTTCTCAGCTCTGGACCACAAAAAAAATTATAATCCGAGTTGGTATTGGAGCAAACTATGTTTTTTAGCAACTGGATCTAGCAGGAATGATCTAACTGAAGCTATAATGGTAAATTTCACTATCAGCTGTTCTGCCTCCCTAGGGAAAGTGCCTTCCACATCCTCCAGCATACTTGTGCACTGGAGGAGAGAGTTTGGCAGGGCTGCTCCACAGGTGCTCAGGTGCCCAGTGAACAGCTCGGCTGCCCCAGGAGCATCAGCTACATCCCAGCTTCAGACCCCCAGCTCCAAGTGTAGCATCGAGAGCAGTTCCTCTTCATGGCAGACCAACCCTTTAGACATCCATTTGACCCAGGACATTCAATCTGCACTAGCACCTGCCTTTATCTCCTTTGGTGCATGTCCTGCCGTCCTCCTCCCGGACATAGCCTTCGTGACACTCGCACCTGTAGCTGCCCACAGTGTTGACACAGATCTGAGAGCACAGAGTCCCGTTGCTTGTGGCACACTCGTCGATATCTGGAGAGAAGCAGAAGTTAAAAGTGTCCTCTAGCTGGAGGTTTCAGACCTCCCATACAATAAAAGACTTCCTTTATTGGTAAAAAGAGATTCTGTGGTTAAACAAATGAGTAATTGCAGCACCGCTGGAGCCTTTGGTGTGGAGCTCTGGGCAAGCTGCACTATTATTAACACACCTGGTGTTTTATCAGAGAGCATTGCTTGACAGTCTCCTCGCATTGAAAAGCTCACAAGCAAAGCTCAATCCTGCAAACCTTGACTCCCTGGCACAGCAAACTATGCAGGACAGGGCAGGACTAGCCACAGCAGGACCACATCTTAATGATCAGTCCTGAATTATATACTGGCCATCTGAATCAAACCCCAAGGATTAGTTTTTGTAACTAGGCCTGGTGATAGTTCTTCAATATTCAGCAAATACAGCTCACAACCTGCAGGAAGAATTAAAGGAAAAATTACATCAGCCCAACACTTCAAAGTATTTGGGTGTGCATGTCTTGTTGTAAGTAATACCTCCTAATAATTTCAGGGGGACCTAGATCTGTTAATTCTTAACATAGTTAACCCCCACATTTCTTCTGTAATAATACTGAGAATAAGAAAGGTTTTAGATCCAAACTGACTCCTAAAGGACCTAAGGGAGCAGGACAAATCATCAACCAGGCATGAGCTCAACATGCTCATCTACCCACCCAGGCAGTAAGGCTTCTCTCTGTTCCTGTGCCTCTCCCGATCATAGCGGTATCCAGGATAGCAAGTGCATAAGACTCGCCCAAAATTATCTGTGCACTGCTGTTCACAGGGAGCTTCGGCACAGACATCGTAGTCTAAGAGAGAGAAAAACATGGTTAGGAAAAATACCAAAGTCAGTAGATAGATGATACTTAGACCGCAAACATTTCACCTCTCTGCTAATTAAAATAAAGTTGAGTTACATTGTTTTTAAGGACTGAAGGAACCTAGATATAAAACACTCATGAGACATAAGCAAAGGCATATATTAAAAGTGTAATTGCTATTCACAGCTTTGCAGTAGTTAGACTATTTCTTAAAGCTGTATTTTAAGCAAGGGTCACTTTTGCAGTTGGCAGATTTAAAGAATTCTTTTCACAGAAATATTAAATTACCTAAAACTTTTTTGTAGTTCAACAGATTTTTAAGTCTGATAGCAACATTTCCTATGCAGAATATGGTGAAAAACCATGAGGCTAACTGCCAAACCCAGGCAGAAAGTATATGACAAGGAAAAGTTAATTACATCACAAGTTAATTTTTCAAAGCTAGATATAACCCTTCTAGCAAAGAGTGCATTGTTACAAACCCATCATCTCTCTTAATAACTGCAGTGTGCAGATTAGGGTATGTCAGTGAAATCCCAAAAGACTGAAGTGCCTGTTTGAAACCCAAAGGAGGGAAAATCTGTTTGTAATTTCACTGCTATGTAGCAGCAGAACTGAAGTCTCGGGAATGGACACCGGAGCACAATGGGGTTTGACCCGCATCCCTGTCCGGCCAGGGGCTGGATTTGGCCCCTGGCATGGTGCTGGTGACAGGGCTGGGGGAGCAGGACAACTCTCCGCTGTGGGCGTGAGGGTTTTGCAGCATCACGGGGAACATCTGCCAGGAGACACCAGGAGCTGAGTGGCATCTGGTCTCAAACCGAGCTCGGGCACAGCCTGCCCAAGGTCAGGTTTTACACCAAGCAAGTGGCAGTCTTTGTGACCATTTCAGAGAGTATCCAGGTGGCTGTGACAATCCAGGGAGTGGGTACTGGGGGCCACAGCAGAAATATCTCATCCATGCGCTAGACCAAACATGTCCAAAGAAAATCGAAGTGGTTCAAGCAAGTTCCCAGTAAACACTGTGTTTCCATACACATAATTAAAACTCATTATTGACTCATCCTAATGACTAGCAGATACTTCTGGGTACAATGATTGTTCCAAACAATTAAAATGAACTAAGAAATGTAAAGCAAATGAAAACACATTTTTTGTACACAGAAGTATACAGAGCACATGCATAGCACTGGGATTAAAAGTGAGTGTGCCAAAAAACAGAAAAGCACAAAATGAGACTTAACAAGATGCTATATGTCACACCAGAGCCCTTTAGACAAAAATGTACTGTTGTAATAGACATACTACTGTAACAGTGCCAAGCATTCTGCTTGTCACCTCCTGAATAACAGGCATCCTTTCTTTCCTTCTTGCTTCACAACTTGAAGCCTGCCCGCAGAGCTGTGGTGGTGAATGGCAATGCTAGGACCCCCCCGCAGTAACCAGGGTCCAAGAGTGCAGAGCCATGAAAGGAAAGCATAGCTCTTGCCTTCAAACTGTTCAGTCTGGGGGTAGTTTGGACTCTTTAGGTGATGCTGGGCTGTAAACTCCTGTTACATTTGGCACTACTAAATAGTCCCAACTATAAAGAATTGCTGGTGTTTTTCCTGGGCATGGCTGCAATTTTCGTTTTCCACTGAAACAAAATCGGAGTGAAAACAGGATGGTACGCCCAGCACGGAGGTGAATGTGCTGCTCCTTAGCCAGTGTACCCAGTCAGGTGTGGGACTTGGCCTGTGCCGTGTTCAGCTATTCAGAGCAGAGGAAAACCAAGCTCTGGCCTCCCTGTGCTTCCATTAATAGATGTGCCCTGACAAAATCAGAAAAAACAATGCTGGAAGGGGCCATCTCCCACCACAAGCAGGATCAGCTATGCATAAACTTTTGCTAGTTTTCCTTTTCCCTAAGGGATGGATATGGCCTGCCATGCAGTCTAGTCCCAAGATGAAATATCCTTGCAGACAGAAAGCTTTTTACTCATATCTAATCCAAACTCCCCTTACAGCCACTTAGGCCCATTATTTTTGTCCTATTCTCCTCAGCCATAAAGAACAGTTTACCTTCCCCCTTGCAGCAAGTTTTCACATACCTAAAAAATGTTATCACGGCTCCCCTCAGCCTCCTTTTCACTAGACTAAACAATGCCAGTTCTTTTTATCCGTCGCCATATTTAATGTAACTGTCTTTGAACATGGTTTTCACGTCCACCTAAGCACAGCTCCATCACGTCCATTGCCTCATTTACTTTCACACAAAGCTGGGGAAGGGTCCACGAAATACGAATATCCCTGCTGGTGGTCCCATGCAGTCAACCCAGATCATACAATGTTTGTAGGCAGGAACCAGGTCCCACAGCTGTGTCCCCAGGGCTTTGGTCCCAGGTAGCATGGCTTCCCTAGAAACAGTTCTCACAACTGGGATGAAATTAGGCAAAAGCTGCTGCACCACCTGTGCGTACTCTGCAGAACTGGAGGTGAACATTCCCTCCTGTGCTCAAACCCAATGTTTGCCAGCTCAGCCTAAGAAATCTGGTTCGAGGATGAATCAAAACCACACAAGGAGGATCAGGCTGTTCAACACTTTGTGAAAATGCAAAAGCCAAAGCAGAATAACAAATGTCTGTACATAAGTTTCAATGAACTCAGAAATGACACTGCAGCATGGAAAGTTGTACCAAGGAAATTTCTGAAACAACATTAGTAAGGAAAGAGCAGATCTGACTATAGTTCACCTATAATAGAGTATTTTACTCTGAATTCTTCCACAGCCATCTCAGGTAACAAACCAGCGGTATGAAGGCTGGTCTTGAAAATAAACTGCTCCATACTGCATCTGTCCCTTCTTCACTCTATGATGCCGTGAGACAGGACTCAGGACTGGACTTGGCTGGAGTGGTGAGTCTCCAAAGCAAAGAAAATGGAGATCACACAGGAGAAAAATGTGAGGAGCTGGTTTTTTACCCACTTTGCTGAACAAGTGGAGCAGGAAGAGATGCTGTGGAGAGAATCAGACACATGGAAGTAAGTCCACTCAATGTTTCCTGAGGATCATTGCTCCCTGGTCCTGCAGCTGAAAGTCACAGTGAGAAGGTGAGTACAAAAATGAAATTCAGAACCTGGAGGCATAGACTTATACCGTACTACACTGATTTCTGTTCCTTTTCAAGGGCAGATGAAAAATAACAGGATAAAAACCAGTAAGGGATGTGGACAGAGACACAAGCCTCTGGGAAACAGTCTGTTTAAGGAACACCTGTCCCAGAAGGAGATTGGTGTCTTCCCAAGGCAGCTATAAAAGGATGGACGAGGGAGGATCTATACCTCTGTCAACCCTCCTCCCTGCAGCCACTGCTAAATTACAGAGAAGACAGGGCTGGAACTACTTCTCACAGTTTCAACGTGCCAGTACTGGATTAAAAGGTGCAGATGTGCACTAATAAACTCACATCTGTAATGCATTTATGTGGCTGTTTGGAGATATGGATTTCATACAGCTACTCTGTCAAGATTATGCCAAAACAATGTGCGAAGAGCCAAATGATGTCTTGCAACAGAGTAAGTGAAACGAATACTTCAGTGAATCATGTTTCTCCCCTACACCAAGAGCCTGAGATTGTCTCGGATGTTATAGCAATTGCTGTTGCCTCTGAAGTTCCAGGCAAAATACAGATAAAGCTGAAGAGGGGGAATGGAGAAACAAAGGGAGAGATGCCGCAGCCAGCAGAGAATTGAATTAGGGGCAGAAAATCTCAGGTTACTGAAATGCAATTAAAAGACAGGATTAGACAAAGTCAGTGGGCACATAATAAAAAGCTGCTTTCATAACCACCTAACATCTCAAGAAAGGAAAATTAGAAGACAAAGTAATATATTGCCATGGCTCTCATTTTATTTTTGCTCCTATTAATTCTCCCACTGTAATCACTATATTCAGTGAATAGCCAGTACATAAAATTCTTAAATCCATAGGAAAGCTGGAGACCAGACTGTAGAGTCCTGGCTTCCTTCCACCCTGAAAGGATTCAAGGCTTCTGTCTCCAATACACACAACTGCCTCCTCCAAGTGTTTGTCTCACACTGGAGCTGTCACCCCGTATCACACACGCTGAGACAAAACTCACTGCAAAACCACAGGACGAGGAACTCTGTGTGAACATCAATTTCACCCAAACCCTACCCAGCTCCTCCAGGCACAGAGTCATCACGAGCTGTTTCCCTCTTTTTTTCCCCTCGCCCCTGCCCTTTCCCCTGCCCCTGCCCCCACCAATCCACCAATTGTTTTAGTGTTTCTAGCCAGCAGCAAAGAAGACACAAATTAAAAACAACAACAGCAACAAACCCAAAAGAAACCATGAGGATTAGAGTTTGGGTTATAATCCCTGTTGGCTGGAGACTGTAACTAAAAACCAGCTGACTCTCCAGTATGTTAATTTGTCGCTTTTTTTCCGAAACATCACCGCTACAAACTAGGAAAATTCTCAGACCAAATCAAGGCTTTCCATATGTCATCAAATAGAAGATGTGGCTGTGTTGCCATAGACAAACTTTTTAACCTGCTTTTTGAAGCAGACAAAGTTTATTGGCATGTTGTCTCTGGGCATTTGCTCCTGCCTGGCAGTTCCTATGGTCCTATAACTTCAGAGCTAGTTTCATCTAAATCAGATCCGTTTTTACCACTGCATGAACTATCCTGATTAAATCTGCTTCTTCCTTGGCCCCTGTGACAAGGAAGCCATGCCCATGTGAAACTAAAGGCAGGACTAACTCACCATCTCCCTGTGCACTGACAAGTCGGGTCAGCTGTAGCAGATCCCAGGGATAAAAGGGGAAAGCCATAATCCAAGAAAGGTGTGCCTGAATGCACAGAGTGCTCCCAACTACCCAGCCAAGAGAGAACACGTTCCTCTCTTTGCAGTGCAGCAGGTCATGGCACAAGGTCTGTGCAGCCACGTGTACTTAAGGGAGGATCAAGGCTTGGCATGCTAAGCAGAACTTTTGGAAGTTGTTGATCTTTTTATTTTCCCAACAATTTCTGGGAAACAGCTCCTCCCCACACTGACACATGAGATATGGCCAAGCCTGTGCTTATATCGGGCCGCTCTTCCAAGCAGACAATATGGAGAACAGGGCAGATGGGGAAAGACAAATGCATGGGGACATGATGTGTAAGAACAGTGAAATCACATACCTTCAGGGATGCACTGTCCAAGAACAAACTTATAACCCTTACAGCATTTTTTCCTGAAAAACAATAAAATAAATAAATGAATAAATCAATGTATTCTCTGTAGATTGGTTGTGCCTTTAAAAACAGCCATAAGTGGATTGTGGATGTGATGAACCAAAGAAGATGAGGATCCTGAGCAGCTGGAGTTCAGCATTACAGAACACAACAGGGAAATGCACCACCTGGCCCAGGAGGGATTTCACATGGCAGCACGTCCAGCCACCTCAGGAGCTTGGGACTGAGTATCCCAAACTGACCCACCCAGCAACCCAAGTAATTTCCAAAAATCAGGGTCTCTTGTGTTGTCTGGCTGTCGCACAGCTCAGGTCGTCAATTGCACGGTACACTGAAGGATGTTTTCAAGTATCTGTCATTACAACGTAAACCTGCAGGAAGGGCTAATTTTCAGTGAGGAGTACATGGAGGATAAATGTTATCAGTAATTTCTCATCTTCTAATATACCTGAAGGAGGTAAATTAAATATATCGGGTATTTCAGCTGGAGCAAGGGAGAGTATATTATATAGTCTGAGGGACAAAACTGCAGTGTAGAGTCAATAGGATCAGACACTTTTTATGTGCCTATGATATGAACAAAGTCTGAATGCTGAGAAATTACTGTTTCTGACACACTGGCCTGTAATGACATTTAGGCATCCAGCTAAACCTGCTGCTTTCCTCTCTAGTCAGCAAACCCCATTAAGTCACCAGGACTCCCTGCAGTGCTCAGGAGCCTTTACAAATGGTGTGTTCCTTATCACCCTTAGAGGGTCTCACTGCAGGGACCTGGTGACCTTCAAAGGGTCCCATGTTGGTGACTACCAGGACTGCTGCAAAAGAAAGAAACCTGCTGTTCAGTGCGTTATTACATCAAGTATACATGAATCTGAGGGAAAAAACCCCCTCAGTATTTTACAAATTCACAGTTTTTCATGCTTTGTGGACATGCTAAAGTATCTCCAAAACTGGGAAATAATCCATTCTGTCTTTTCCTTTGATTCAATAACTAATGCAGAAGAGTGCTAAAGCCACATCAGTCAACCACACAACACTCCCCTGGACAACATGTTGCCACCACAAATCATCATTATGTTGAATTTAAATCAACTATCAGTTGCAGATGATGACTTAAAACAAACAATGCATTTCTCCAAACAATGTAAAAACAAACTTTGGCTCCATATTTTACCCTCTTCCAAAGATTAGCTGGAATATAAATTATGCTTAATGAGTGTTGAACATCTGAAGAGGAAGCCTTGCTTTGTTATGCAAACAGTGGTGCCTCATTAGACTTCTCTCCAAACACTGCTGTGAAGTTTTATCTGCAAGACAAACAAATGCAGGAGGAATGAGTTCAAAGGTGCATTGGGGAGGCTGTTCACATGCTGCAAGCCCTGATGATGGCTTTCCAAGTGCACATTGATCTCTTCCTGTCTGCGGAAGAAGAGAGGCTTGCTTGTAGCTGCTCTTCAGAGGAAGATGCAGCCCAGCTTGAGAGGGCTGGGAGATGAGCAAGGAGAGGAGGACATCCCTGCCATGAGATGCTGACCTGTGCAGTTCTGCCAGCCAGAACTAAAGAGCCATAGGGAGCAGCAACTTCCATAATTTGTACCCTTCTCCATGGAATTCCCACCTTATTTTCAGGTTTAGCACCAGTAAGACCTGTGGCAGTAGATTATGTGCCGATGTGCTCCTGGGTAACAGGTCACCTGCTGGGAACCTTGCAGGAGCTGCCTCTCTCCTCTCAACTTGTCTGGTGATGGTTTTGGCTGGACTCATTGGCTTTCTTGTGGCTAAAGTGAAGTTTTATCTACCTGACTGGATTCTCCCAAAAGCCAAACCACTTGCCCCAGCCAAACCCTTCTCCCACAGCCAAGCACTGGGAAACCACCACAAGTTAACAGCCAAGTTACAGCCATTAAATGCTGCCCTGGCACCCTGATATTGCCCCAAAGCAAGCACAGCCTTGCATAGCTTTCACTTAAAACATCCAGAAAATCATGTTCCCCTGGCCAATATCCAAGTGTTTGCTGAAATCTCTCTCTTCAGCAACTTCTTGCAACAATGACTTCCACAGTGGGATGAGATGGTTTTGAGAAACCGTTTCCTTGTTTCCAGTCTCCCTCTCAAATTTTTGTTTTAATTTTCCCAAGCCTTACTGGTAAGGAGATTTTGAAATATTTTCTCTAAATACGTGAAGATTTGTGTGCATTGTGAAAGTTTAAAATCATACTTAAAGAAGTGTTTTAGAAGAGGGACTCTGCCTTCAGACCACATTCCAGAAACCAATTCCCCATGATAATCTCTTCCCAGCTGAAAGTTACAGATCTCTGCACGAGTGCAGCCTGTACTCAACAGCACTCTTATCAGCATGATTTTGCCAGGGAAACTGCTTCTTCAGGGTTAATGCAAAGGAAATACAATACAATACCTGTTTCTCTGAACATTACATTGCAACCCTGAGATTCCTGCACGCTTTAGCTTTCTACATTCTTAAAGTTAAATCTGTCAAAATGATGGACACGTGAGCATTAGCAAAGGCATTTTAATAGCAACACTCATTTTCAGACGTCCAGGTCCAGGCTGACATGTCTAATCAACATTGCACAGCAGCAATCTCGTTGTACATAATGAGAGGTAAGAGGGGGTTCCTACTGATAATTTTAGCTACTGGATAACTTTCAGCAAGGTGGTTGCTATGCAGCTGTACATGTGACCATGCATGAAACACAAACACACGGCTGCGTGAGAAGCTCCACCACTAAAACCTGGATCCCTGGGGAAATTAGGTTGATTCGTTAACTTGAAATCTGGTTTACAAAGGACAAAGCTTCTGGCAGACCGTTAATCTGTTACAGCTTTTAATGGGGTACTTCAGCAAGTAAAAATATAGCAACTTTTGATTTTCATGAAATCCATACTCAGGAATAGGCACAAGCCCAAACTGGCAGAGGACTTGGGGTACCATGATTTCAATTACTGCAACATCCATCTTTTGTGGTTGTAAGAAAATCTGTAGTGATAGGGACACCCCCAAGGCCCAGTCATCCCTTTTTTTTCTGGCAGGAAGCCGCTGGAGAAGCAAGGGAGATAATGCACTCCTCCTCTGTTCTCTGGAGGTTGAGATGCTTCTGGATCACTAAATGCCAGAAGATGGGATTTAGGGTCAAACTTTTGATATCAATAAATATATCCATGACTAGGCAAGTGGCAGATTTGCCTTTTTTTCAGGCTTTTGTGACCCATTACTTTACAAACTGAGAAAGGAGCTGAGCTTTCCAGGAGCTCCCCTGTGTCCCATGACCTGCAGGCCCCCCAGAGTGCCCAGCACACAGGGGTGCATCAGCACAGCGCCCCTGCCCCATCCTGCAAAGCAGTAGCTGCTTGATACCATCGCCTCAGACAGGCTGTATGAGAGGCAAGATGGGAGGAATGCAGCTTAATTAAGCCACTGCTTTATTAAGTTAGCTTATCTGGCAGCTATCAGCAGTAACTCATCCAGCAAGGACCATGTTTTTTTCCCATAATTGCTTCCACCTGGCGCAGAGCTGCCGTCACCCCAGCCCACCTCCCGCTCTGCACAGGACACCGCAGCGACGCCAGAGACACCGACCAGGGCATGCTGAAGCCAGAAAATAAATACACTGTGTGAGAAGGGAGGGAGTCACTCAGGGTCCTACAGCTGCTTAAAATCTTCAGAAATGCAAACAATAACAGGACAAACATTTAAAATTATAATTAACCTGCATCTGTCTGCAGTAACATGGCAGTGACTTGGGTTATAACAACAGCTGCTCGGTGCATTTATTGAGGTTTTGGAGTGACAGCTCTAAAACTCTGCCCTGAGACATGTTGAAAAAGACATGATAATCATTTGGTGATTGAAAAAAGGGAAGGCAAAGGAGAAATGCAAAGGGAAGAAGAAAAAGACATGTTTTATACCGGTTTCAGACTAAACATAATATGTTAAGGAAGCTCTTGCTGAAGATGTCAAAAGTAGAAAGAGAAGAGTCTGCTCTAAGAAATATATGCCTCCTAGGAGCAAAGCAGACACAGAAATCTCTATGCTGAGCCTGAAAGTGAGTTCTTAGGATAAAATATTGCCCTTATTTTATCCCTAAAATGCTGACAGACAATCAGCCTCCAGGCTGACTCCTCCCAGATAGAGGTAGTTCAAGCAGAGGAACTTTACCTCCCAGTCACTGGGGCTAGGAGAGCACACATGGACAGTTTCTACAGCTTAGCTGAGGCCTGAGGTCACATCACTGGAAGATGCAGCAACTCCATAGGTGGTCAGGCAGGTCAAATCTCTCCTCTCCAAAATGTCTTTCTGACCTATGAATGTCAGATCAGCTGCAGTTTAGGTAGCAAAAGAGATCCTCAAGATTTTATACAGATTTAAATATATCAGCACTGTTCTTCCAAGTCAGTGCTGGTAGAAAGCAATGATAATACTCTCAAGAAATGTCTTTAATAAAAAACCAATTTCCTATTGGGCAAGGAGAGAACTTTTTTTTTTTAATACCAGATGTCTTCAGCCTAAATCATAACTTGAACTCAGAAGAACTTGTGCTGTGTTCTGAAGATCTGAGTTAGCAAAGGCCATGGGCATGGTGTTTTAATTGTGCCTACAATTAAAAGTGTTTCTTTTTTGATCACCCTGGCTTTGAGAAATACATGGTGTAGCAAAAATGCAAATATAAAATACAGAAATGAATGTGCAAAGAATAATTAGACATCTATAAAAGCAAGCCAGCAAGGTACACTAAAAAAGAAGCCTAACAAAACCAACCCAAATCTTACTTTTCTCCTATATGAAATCCAAATGAGGGACAGGTTTGTCTGCCAAAGCACGCACAGACAAAGCCCATCTGCAGCACAAGTGCAGCAGCTCAGTAGCTGTGCACAGCTTCGCCGTAATTCACATGGAGAGAAGATTTATGTCAACATGGTGTAAAACTGAAGCAACACACTTTATTTTTGTTTGCCTTTCTGTGGGACACATACCGAAATCTTGAGTAAGAGGGGACGGCCTCCCTGCAGACACTTGCTCAGCATACACTTTGCCATGATTTCCAGACTTAGTACTTTTTCACAGTTTTGTGAAGAGATAATTTATGTTCGCATTGGGTGTAATGCAAGGTCCAAGGCCAGCCCGAGCCCTTCCTGTCATCGTCCCATCTGAGGGTGAATAACTCAAATACAGTGACGTCTTCCAATGCCACAGCACCTTTGACTGCTGTGTGTACCTGTGTGCTTCTTTATTTCTCTTAACTGACTAATCAGAGCAGGACTTGCCTGAACAACCCTGGGAAACTCAGACCTCTGAGAGCAAATCACTGCAACTTACTAGCTGATTTCTGTGGAAGTTAAAGTTTCAGTGGTTAAAGTGTTGCCCGAATCTAAGCTTTGTTTTTTGTTAGCTACTTAAGTAAAATATTTTTGCCCACATATAACGGTTTTCTTTCTCTTAGGGGGAAAAAAAAGCGCCCTGCTATCTGCTCTTTTGCTCAACTCTGGCTATTAAGACAGATACCAGAAATGAAATCACATTCCAGTCATTGCTAATGGGAAGGTTTTGATAAGATTCACAGTTCCTGGACTCCTCTTGTGTGAACACAAGCCAGGGACCAGATCCTCCCCTGGCAAAAGGCACATACCTCTCTTGACTCTAAGGAACTGTGCCAGTGCTTACCCTGGGAGACCCTGACTGATGCTCTTGAAAGCTTTCAGACACGCTCCTTGGCTGCTCCTTACTGTTAACTGACCCCTCCCCTCCTCGAAGTGCTGTTTCATGTCATCTTTTCATGGTCAAATGGATTTTTATGGTGGCGGAGCATAAACTGTGGTTCCTTCTTCTCAGAAGAGACCTTCCAAACCAATACGATGCTTTACAGGCCCTGCAGAGCACAGTATTTTTGAATGCTTGAAGCTCATTCCTCTACAAAAGAGAATAAAAGTACTTTGAGGGGTGGAAGAAGCCCTCTACCCCACACAGGTGTCAGTGGGGCTTGGAGGTGCTGACCTGCATGAAACTGAAAGATGCACAAAAAGCAAAACCTCACAGGGCTGGCAAATTTAGCCACCAATAAAAAAGTCTGTTCTTTTCGTAAGACACCCCAGGCCTCTATTCTCCATGGGCACAGTGCAGGACACCTCTCCCTGATGGGGTATGTGGTTTTGCTTAAGTAAATGAGATGTGATGTATTCAGTAGAGGTTGCAAACAACATCAGGGCAGGCAGACCATTCCCCCAACACACTCCCCTGCGTCAGCAGATCTGCACTCCCAGGAGACTATCTTTTTTGGACTTTTTTAGGGCCTCAGGATGCAGAGAAAGGGGTTGGTGTGAAAACTCTGCAGGTGGCCACACCAGAAAAAATTCCTCATGAGCTTCTGCTCACTGCAGAAACAAGTGGCAACTAAACCTCAGCTTTCTGTCTCTCTTTTGGGCAGAAAAAAAGACCTTTGGAAACATTTCCTATGATACTTCCTTTCAATGTGTAGTGAAACAAAAAGATCCTGTTGAGATTTCCACCTGAGCCACACAGACCAAGGTTCCACACTTTTGGGGGAGCCATGACACTGTGCAACAGGGCCAGAAGCAATGTTTTCTCTTGTCACTCCCTGCCCTGCCCAGAGCCTCCGAGCTGCAAACACATCGACCAAGCACAGGCTAATCAGCATCTTTTTCTGCGGCGCAGACCAACTGGCGGCACCGGTAACCATCAGGGCCTGCGTCTCACTTAGCATACCAGTGTCTAAAAATGGCAGATAAAGGTCTGCCTGAGAATGTCCCCTAAGCAAAGAAGGAAACTCTCAGCAGGAAAACGTTACGCAACTTCAAAAAGGTAATGACCTCAGTTGCCACTGGAAAAGCCATTTGCTGGATACTTTACGTGCATGTAAACATCATCCTCGAAATCACATATGAGATTCCTTCTGTGCTTTCTTCCCCTCGTTCTTGGATTTTTATTTCATAGTTATTTTTTCTTCTTAACACAAGGGACTGCTCATGTGGTTTATCACTAGACAACATGTCAAAAATAGCAGAATGATTAAATAAAAGGCTTTTGACTGTTTTCATCTGCTTAGACTCAGCTTTATACACATGCTGTCAGCTTTGTCTTGCTCTCTTTTCTTACGAATTTCTTTTACTTTCTGGCATTGTACCAAGAAAATGATTTTGTTTAGTTTTGCAGGTGAAGTTGGTATGGATTCTGCAGAAACGAGTCAATGTTTGACAGGTATGAAATCTGAGGGGAAGAAAAAAAGGAATTTTATACAATGATAGCACTGTTTGCATTTAATAAAAGGTCTAATGAACTGGCAAAGTATAATGCACCCTCATAAATATATTGTCATTTCTATGAACAAGTAGCCCTCTAAATACCAATTTAAATGATCCAAGATTAAGCCTGAATTTTCAAATAACTCACTGCTTTGAGATTTAAAGCACGAGAATCGAGCAAAAGTCTTTTTTTCCACCACCTCGGACTTCCAATTAGAGGACTGCAAGCCAAATTTCCTTCCAAGTCTGTAAGCAGTATGTTTTGCTGATGGCACACATTCAATTATTTATCTAACCCAAGGTGAGCCAGAGTACAGGGCTAATCACAGCACATCTGTCCTGTCTCTTGGATTTTTTAAAACTTCCATGACTCTTCATTTCGTAGCTCCAATTTCCTACCAAGTCTCCATGTGAGATAGAGAGCAATAAATTCCATTTCAGGGGGGAAGGCAGAGCCAGAGCAGTGCTGCGAGGAGCTGCACTCATGGGCTGGCTGCTGTGCTGGTGCTCGGTCACTGGAGTCAAACAGCAATAAATTGCTGGCAAGCTCTCAGACTTACTGAATACAGTCCAATGCAGCGCTGTTTATATAGCATCTTTCATCAACAAGATCACAAAAATGCTGCACAAGCAATGTCTAATAAACTCCTTTCGATAAACAACAAAAGGAAAGCGCCTTTTACACACGCATGCACAGAAAAACACACCACACAAACTGTGCCAGGAAGTTAGATCTCTAATGCTGGATCTCCAAACAGGACATAAATCCCAATTAACCTTCAGAGAAAAGCTAGTCACTACGTCTATGTTTACTTACTGGTGTGCTGATATTAAAGGGCCTGATCCTGGTTCTGCTGTGATCCCTGGCAGCTTTGCCAGGAACATGTGTCAGACTGGGAACAGGCTCGTACCAAGGTTCAGGATGGTGGGTGAGGACACGCTCAGCTCTAGGGATGTGCTACAATTGGACTTCTCAGAAGAACAGCTCCAGAAAATCATTCTGACATAAACTTGATCAAGTCTTACTGACATTTGTCTTTGAAACAGTTGCAAGACTCTTCCAGGTTTTGATGGATTTGGGATTTGACATGTACCACTGCTCCTGTACTCCCCCCCGGGCACAACATCCATCCATATCTTAAACCATCCATCTACACCCGAGACACAGACCCAGATATTTAATCCAGATATTTAATAGATCTTTTAATTTGTTTTTTGAATGGTTTTTGAAATTCCACTCCAGGAAAAAGGTAAGTAAGTCCAGCCAGGCTAACACTTCCAACTTAAATAGTCTAAGTGGGGCAGAGCCAAACACAAAGCCTTCAGCTTTTAAGGAATCAAATAGCATGGAAAAGCGCTTGAAGAAAGATACATCTTTGAGCACCTTACTCTCCACACTGGCTCTCCATGATGTCCAGATGACATTGTGGTTTCCAGCACTTGGCTGGAAACTGTCAGCTTGAGGACGATGTCTGCTTTTGGATACTCTGCCTCTCTGTGGAAAGCTTACAGTGAAAGGACAAGAGGCACGCAGGGCACGGAGGTTTATGTGGATTGTCCCTGATTACTGGGACAATGTGAAAATGGCAATGGTCACTCTCCATACCATCTGTGGACAAGGGGTATGTGATGGCTCCTCTCTTCAGAGCACACATTGTGCAAAAGGCATAGCAGTCTAATTTTATACATTATGAATCGCATAAGGGTGCTTAACAACTCCTTATGCCTAAGGATTTTTTATCCTTGCAGAACTGGCTTAGAGTCACCAGGGCATGACCCTGCTTCAGCACAGCCGAAGGGATTTTTCAAGGCAAGGTTTCAGCCAAGCAACAGAAACAAAACCCCATAATTTTAGAAAAAGAGATTCACAGCATAATTTGAGTGGCAAGGGACCTTTGGAAAGCTTGAGATCCAAGTGCACCTGACAGCAGAGCACTGCTCAGAGACTTGCCCAGATGAGTGTTGAATGTCTTCAGGGATGGAGATTGCCTCACTTCTCTGGGATTCTCTTCTGAGTGCTTAACCACTTCACTGCCCATCTTCCCCTTTATATCTGCTTAAACTGTCCCTGCTGCAACCCGTGGCTCTTGTCTCAAGTTGTTTTGCAGTGCACTTCTGAAGAAGGTCTGGCTTCATCTTCTCCATAACCCCAGCATGTCTGCCCTTAACTCCCCATTAGTTAGTGGGAGACACCAACTAAATTCTCCCCTTAGCTCCCTCCTCTCCAGACTGAGCAAACACAGATCCCTTGGGCTCCCCTCGAATACAATATGCTCCAGCCCCTGAGCATTTTAGCTCCATCTTATTGGTGAGTGTACAGATCTGTACATAACAAATCAAAAAGTAACACTGGCAGATATTCTTTAAAAATATCAAAAAAATTGGATACAAACAAGCAAAAAATGAAAAAAAAAAGGAGAAAAAGAAAATGTGATCTGCTAAATTGCAGTGCAGTGGCAGCTCTGGTCCCCTATCACTATTTTCCCACTTCATTTCCACAGCAGAAGTTTAAAAGAAGAAAAACTGAAAAAAAAATTAGTAAAATTTGAATGAAGTACAAACAATACTATTTTTTTCATTAAAGTATTGTCAAACAGAAGAGTTGGCCAGTTATGATCACTATCTAAGCAACAAGAACTTAATTTTTTTTTTTAATATAATTTCAACATCAATAGCAGCAATGGAATTAAGTTCTTAGTGTAAGCCCTCGGAAATATCTATAAAAACACTAAAAAGATAATATTTCAAGAGTGTTTTACTGATCCAGATGTTTCTCTCTTTTTCCCCTCTGTTTTATTGTTCCCAGAGAAGACCTTATAAATGCTGAAACGGCTTATTAAGTATACTGACTTAATGAATTGGACAAGGAAAGAAATAATTCTTAACATAACATGTTCACGAGTCAGACCCATGTTTATTGTCAATGGAGATGATAGCAAAATACTCTCTATGCACAGAGTAGTCTCTGTTAGGACAGAATCTGTCTCCATGAACCACTTCCAGCATCCAGAAAAGATTAATTTCTAAGACAATGCAGTATGAAAGTTTGTTGAATTATGTAGTGATGCTGTACCATGGCCCCAGTGCCAAGGTTTATTTTTAGAGCCCCACATCTGCAGGTTATTTGTTGCAGGATGGGGTGGATGGAGTGAATCCTTAAACAATTTCCTAAGTAGGGAAGCATTACTGGAACGAGTAGCTGTTTATATGGTGACACTGGAAGGCCTGGTATCTGGGATGTGGCAGTGGTGCTGAAGCTGCCTGGGTAGCTGAGACTACTCCACTTATGCAGCAGTCAGCAGAGAGCGGGAAGTTCACAAAGCAGCTTTTTGATGTGGCACTCAGCTCCTCTGCTCCAAGTGGCAGGAGCAGGAATGCCATCCAGCCATGGGCTGCAGTGATTTTGGCACGGAGTGCGGTGCCCTCTCAAAGCCAGTGCATCCTGCTCTTTAATTTATAAGAAAATCAGTGGCATGATGACAGCTCTAAAAATAAAAAGCAAAGCTGTTTTCAGAAAGTCCTCACCATTTCCCTACCATGCTGTGTCCTACACAGGGCTCAGCTTTCAATCCAGCCAGAGCCAGTCAATTGCCTGTTAGCCATGTACTAATTACAGGAGTGACCACACCATGCCCTAACTGATCAAACCACAGCCCCACTCCCAGTTTTTATTGCCTGATTTAATGAGACTGGCACTGGTTGCTGCTCTTCTTTCTCATCCTGCTGCTGGAATATGGTTTTAGCTCTAAATAACCTACTGAGGTTGAACACAAGATTTCCATGTGATGCTGAAATGCTATTGAGACAACTCACTCCCATTTCACTCTGTATACTTGGTATTTGGTATCATGTTCCAGTTGAAAGAGAGACTCTCCTTCCCCCAGTCCCTTCTAACTCACTGCCTCAAAAATAGGGATGAGGTCTGCTACCAGGCATGACATCTGGGCAGCCTGAGGCAGGATGAAGAAGCACTTTGCTTTGGACAGCTATAAAACAGTGAGAGCAAAGAGGCAGAAATGAGACAAAGGCAAAGTGGATCTGCTGTGGGGCAAACCCTTGCTGCCGTGACAGAGACTTGAAGGCAAAAAGTTTCAGGATGCACAAGGGAGTTGAGAGGAAAAGTCACAAACTCAAATCTGGACCCTCCCATCCTCAGGTGGGCAGTGAAGATGTGGTCCTGAGCTGGTGAGGGTGACTTGTGATGGATGCATGGAGAGCCTCAAGCATGATGAATTCGAAGAGGAAGCCTGAGAGCTTGCAGCATTGTGCAATACCCTTCTATTAATTATACTTCCCATTAAAATGGGGTTGTGTTTTCAGATACCAGTGCCTGCAGGCATACGCCAAATTTGTATTACTACACCCTTTCCTAAAACCAACGCACACTGTGGATGGCTCTGCTGGAGCTGGTGCAGCAATTCCAATTACTGGCAGCAATTCAGAGCTGCGAGTGCTGGAGTGACTCTGGTGAAGCATCATTTTGAAGCATCAAAATGGGCTCAACATTTGGGCTCAGAAGAAGAAAAAACCTGAAACCAGAGTGAGAACAGAGTCAGGGTTATTGACCAATTTAGCCAGGAAGATTGAGTAGGACCCCCAGTTTGCCTCATTTCATCAGGTTTCCCCTCCCTCCAGATCATCCTGGACAGCTGCCCTGTGCATAAACTGAGTTGTGACATTTAGTGGTTTTGTCTGTGACTGCAAGGTCTTTTCAACTCACTTGCAAACGTTTGTTTTCTTCTACTGATGGGACTTTGCTTTGTCTGCCTTATTTCCGTGACCCACAATGAGGGCAAACATCCTGCTGGGTGTCAGTTTTAAGACGTGCTTGCTGCTGGTCATGTTCTTGTTTGCCTGTGGGAACCCATCTCTCCCCATCACTCTGCCATGGGCTTTTAGTATTTCTCTCACAATGTCACTTTTTTGTTGGCTGATTTTGGTGGTCTGGGTCAAGCTGTTCTTTCTTGACAATGCTCAGTGCCACGTTTCTGGTTCTTCCTTTACCCTTAGCACATTTAAGGTATTACAGCATAAATATCTTATTACTGTAATGCCTGTTCATACCTAGGAAATATGTGGCAGGATGGTCCTTGTGGAAGGACCTGAACCCACCTGCACAGCCCTCAATGGAATGGCACCATACACCTGAAAATTTGGTGTTGTTAACACAAAGGTTAAACTGCTACAATACGTGCCTTCAACTCTTCTAATGCTTTATTCTCTATACAGTATTTAAACATCTTCTTCATGTCACAGCAGTCATGGCTGAGAGGAGGCCCAGGACAAACCGTGACCATGGGCATAGGCAAGAGTCACCATCCTTATCTCAAGCAAGCCACCAGGGAAAGTTTGGGTGATTTCTTCCTATTAAGTTATCCTCCTCCAATATGTTTCATGCTGTGTCATTACTAAACTTCCAGAAATTTTCAAGCTGATGCTGCCCTTAAATGAGTAAATACAGAATGACTGCTAAGGAAGTGTAGGAGATAAGACAACAGTCTATTTTTTCTGACTGGCTTATCATGACTAGTGTGACTGTGGGTGACAGTCACTTTGGCTTTCCATGAGTTAATTTTAGTTCTTCCTGGAAAGTGCAAGTTGTGCCCAAAAAGTGGTCTTCCAGGTAAACACACTGCACGCCCAAGGCATCTGTCTGTGCTAGTCTGTAGAGACAATGCTAAACTTAGACCTGAGGCTAAATCAGTATCAGTAAAAACAAGATTATAATTGCTAGATTCATACCTCAGAACATCCATTTTGTGTTTCTGTTCCTCTTGGAATGTACATTTTGTGTCACTTTGTACTGCTTCTACATTACCACCAATTTATCTACGTGTAATACTTGTGCATTGTCTTTGAGTGCACTGTTCACACCTGAATACTTTTGTAGAGGTAATATTTTATGCAGAATAAAACAAACTAGTTGTTTTCTTTCCTACTCTATTCACAAGTTGGTTTTTATTTCTGAGACACTCCAAAGAAGAAAACCCAATATTTTTACAGGCTGAGATATCAATCTGATTCTGTAAAGCTGTTTGAAAGCACTATGATATAACTGGCGCACTCTAATGTATTTGGAATAAAGGCTTGTCATGTGTTGTAAAGCAGACTCCCCCAAACCCTTGAGTGCAAGCAGCAAAGTGAAATCAATATTGTGTGCATTCCTTGAGAAATTTCATCTCAGTTTGGATTATTTTCCCACCTTTTGTAATAATGAAGTGCTTGTTCATCAATGTTACAACCCGATGGGCACAGTGTGTATTACAATCTCACCATCTGCATCATTTACATTCTGAAATGTGGAATCTCAGCCAGATGTCTGACTTATCTCCAAGGCGCTGACTTCAGACATATGGTTTTTATTTAAATGAATCACAATACTAACAGAAATCCAGTATCTATTATCTGTCACAATTGCAGATACTAACTCAGAATAAATTTAACTTGAGCTTTTTATTGTTGCCCACATAGACACTTCTGTGGATGAATCTCCTAAAGTGCAATAATAAAAATTGAATTAAAGTTAAGGCAGAATGTTAAGCAGAGTAGTTCATTATAGATGAAGTTTCAGATTCTATTGCAAGCAGAAGAAAAATGTGCAACCTTTAGCAACACAGAGATCCTGAAGCAATGCACGACACCGAGAAACAATTCAATGCCAGGACATTAGGTAACCCCAAGTCCATAATTCTGTTAATTCCTTTAAAGATCCAGCAAAACCCAGTGCACAGGTGCTCAGCAGTAATGATTGTCATCATGTGCGGAGGGGGTTCATAACCTGAAAACTGCATCACACTCTCCTGTTTGCACACAGAGCTTGAACCTTCTACTCAGAACTTATGTGGTGTTTGCTGGCACAAAATCCCCACTTGAAATAAAATATACACACCCATTTAGAAATGTGTCGTGTTACATATTTTGCTCTGACTTGGGCTTCTGGACCTTTCCACACTCCTAATTAGTACTGGCAGTAGTAATAATATGTTTTTACTTCCATGATGTTCACCACTAGGGTAGGAATGCTGCAAATAGAAACTAAGTTCAACATGAAGAAAATTGATAGTTCCTTACTTAGATTTTTTTTTCTTCCCACTTTGATAATTCTAAGATTCTAATTCCTTAGATTTTCTACCAAATAAACACCACTCTTTACCTTTCACAGAAGAAAAGTATTGGTGCTTACATTAGATGGACAGCAAAACATGTCTGCCACAGACCAGAATCCCAAATCCTTATGCAAACTCTAACCAGAACAAGAATTTCTGACTGACTATATTTTCAGCTATGAAAGGATGCAAGGACCAGGACAGAGTTCTCCACATTACCACATGGTGAGTGCAGGAAAATCAAAGCCATCACATTCCTTACTGTAGCTGTACACATTTCTTATTATAACTGTACACAATTTTCTGTGAAGTAGCTGAATTTCGTATCAAGATCACCATGTAAGCGTGCACAGAGACAAATGTGCCCAAGTCCAGGTGCTTCTGTCTTCCTCAGGGAGGGGCAGATGCTTCTGGAAAGCATCTCAGTCTGGCAGTGGCATGGCAAAAATCCTAACCTCAGTGCCTCGCTTGAGACTCGTAGGCAGAGAAAACCTGGGCTTTAGTGCCCCAATTTTCAGCAGAGCTACCCAATTTTTTAAACTCTTTCAGAGCTTCAGTCCAATGGGAGGTGGTCAAAGGCCATGAAATGATGAAATTTGCACCAGAACCAAGAGGAGGAGGTGGCCTCCTTGCTCACTCTGCAGACAGTCTCCAGCCACAGCCCTCCTGGGGTGGGGACACCCCGCAGAGGTACCTCCTCAAACCCGAGTGCCCCCGTGCACAGACACATCACCCCATGTGGGAGGCTGAGCATGTGCCTGTGGTTTGACAGGCAAGCATCATGAACCCAGAGCTCCTCCAGAGAGGGGTCAGCCTTGAGGGAGCTCTTAGGGGAACTCTGTTTGCAGAGCTGGAGACAAGGGCAGCTGCCCCCTCAGCTGTGCAGCTCCACTGACCCTCCCTGTGGGTTCAGCTGTTTCGTAAGCCAGGGAGAGTGCAATACTAAAACATCATTGCATTTGGACCTCTCAGGAAACCCTTCCAGAAATGGAACTTGAAAAAAACTCCAGACTACAATCATGTAATTAAATGCTGAATCACAACAGAGAACCACAGAAGTCGAGTGAAAATTGTGCTGGCATGTGGTTAATGCTGGCTTTTCTTAATTTGTGAGTGCCAAAACCCTTTATATGTTCACAAGGTCACTGTCATCTGCAACAGCGACTTTATTTGATCACCGTTGCCGGCACACCAAACTCCCTTTCAGTGCTGCTTGAAGACATCAGAGGTTATCCTTGTCTCCCTGTACTTTTTCAGCCCATGTCCAACTTAACTACTTCATCTGCCAGAATGTTTCAACGATGCAGTCCTGCAGAAGATGGGGTCAGAGCACCACAGTGAGACACCGTGGGCTGCCACAGCAGCTCAGTGCCAGCCCTGGGGTGGGAAGCTGCACCATCCAGGAGTGCTGGTGGATGTCCAAGGGGGCAGAACTGTAAAACACAGGCTGGGGTGAAAAATAACGGGAATTGGCACTCTAGTCTTTATGTCTGGATTTTTTTTAGCCCAGTGTGGGCTATATACCTATGCCAGGGTCCATGAATTAAGCTCCTTGAGAAACCAGCTGAGGGTGCTCCACCACCGAGCACAGACCCTGACTAGCCTGATTCTTCTCCAACAGCTTGTGCCAAGAAGCTTCAAGCACTGCCCGTATTCACCACCTGATGACATGGGTACTGGCCTCACTGGCACACAGCTCGAATCTCTGAATTTTCCTTGATTCAATTCACCCACAGTGTAGTGCAGTAGTGCTCTAAGGTGCCCACGCCAGTTCTGAACGTGCTGGTGTAGGCCTGGAAGTGAGGCAGCTGCCTGAATCCATTGCTCTGCCCAGGAATTGCTCTGTGTTGATATATTTCCTTGTTCTATGGCTTTGGGGATAAAACAGGGACAACAGGACTTTTATTTCACTTTTATTGATATCACCACAATCACCGTAAAGTAGCCAGTTCCTGCCAGGGGATGATCTTTGGAGTAACTGCTGCCAAGGATTGAAAAAGAATGGCTGATGGTTTTGCTCGAGGAGCAAGCTCATGGCTTCAGATCATCCCCTTTTTTTCACCTGTGCAGTGCAAAACCAGCACAAAGTCCAACAGAAGCCTCCTGCCCTTGAAGGCTGCACAGCTGTTTAGATGCTGCCTGATCCCACCACAACTGTCCCTACAGAAGGATAGGCAGGACTGGTCTGCCCCTCCATGAGTGATAAAGCAGTTAAGAAAACATATGAGATCTTATAAAAATGATGAATTCATTTTCCACAGAGAGTCCAGTAAATTTTATGCTGCTACCTACAAAAATGTCAACTGTACAGTTCCTCACTGGGATTTAGCTGTTGCATTTTGACAGCAGTGGAAAAGAACAGCAAAATGGTCAAATCTGCTCTTATTAGAGCTGGGCAGTAAATTACATGCTCTGCTCCATCCACAAAGAAATGTTTATCAACTGCTGCCAAAAACCACAGTACCCTGGTGTTTCCTCAGGCTTGCCTTCCATTTCTACAGCCACTGAGGAGGCTGTTACCCTTGGGAAGTCTCATTTAGAATAAACAGTTCTTTTTGTTCATTATCGTGATTCCCAGAGAAAGGGCTGGAGGAGCTAATTAGCAACTAAGCGTGACTGGAAGCACCAGGCTGGACCCAGTGGATCTGTGAGTGCATCCTCCAGGCTGAAGAGCTACAGCAAGCCTCATGACTCTTCCTCTGGCCTCAAGGACTCCTGGGCTTTGAGCTGGGGAATTTCTTCTTTTTTATTGGGATGACAAACAGTTCACTGGAGGAACGCAGGGGAGAAACCTAACTACAGCACTGTTTCAGGGAATGATCGATTCTAAGAAAAATATAAGATGGATGAGAGGGCCAAAGCGTTCCAGTTCCTCACCAAGAAGTGAGGTTTGCAGATCAGACATGATCGACTGCTTCACAAAGGCAAAAAGGATACTTCAAGCCCCCAAGTAAAAGTGTTTTGGAGGAAGCCCAGTTTGCATTGTTCGGGGTTTCTTTGCAGTTCAGTTCAGCCTTTGAACCTGTTTGTCCCTGGTTCAGTCTCACCCCTATGATGATGGCAGGTCCAGCCAGGCTCAGCGAGCTGGGAGCTCAGGTAGGAGCACCCTCATCTGCATGGACCAGAGGCTCTGGACCAAGACAGCAGCTTGCCCAACTGATCACCCTCACCCCAGCACACTGGGGGTCCTGGACCCACAGCTGTAATCCATCATTCAACCAGTGAGGGGAAAACAGGAATGATAAGCACCTCTTCTTGGAGCAGGTCTGTTTTAAATCCAGCAAGATGAAGCATTTTGCCAGTTAGGGAGTTAGCCACAGACTTTGCCAGTGGCACAGATTTTTGGTTCAGCTTGTTGCCTTCACCAGAGGTTTAGCTCAACTTCTAATAGTAGAGGTTAATCTCCTCTAGTCAACATGGCTTATTAAGAGATCACAGTAATCCCTGTATGCGTTCAAAATCAACAAGTTAAAAATGTATTAACCTACACAACGCCATGGCAGATTAAAAGAAATGACACTCGTGCTGTGGCCTATCTGTAAGCTGGAGGCTGGATTTTGTTCTGCTGGTCGTACTACCTAAAAGAGCTGTTTGATAAAATACAACTTAATTGCTGTCTGATGTTTTTCTAACAGGCACAGAGATTGTCTCACTTTTGAAATGTCTGAGATTTCAAAGACCCACAAAGACAGCCTTCCAATTCCCACTGGCCTGCAGGAAATGCTTGTAACCCATGAGTTTGAATCAGAACAGTGCTTTTTTATCAAATCTTGTTCAAGTTATTTTTTCCATTACCAATTTCTCACTTCCAAATCATTATTTACTTATACATTCTTTGCTACTTAGAAACACAGGAGGAGAGAGCAAATGCATCAGCCAGCAATGCACTGAGGATCATCTCTGGAAATGCTAATGACTTCTCACTCAGCAAACAGATTTTGATGTAGGCATGTCTAGTTCAGAGAAGGAAGCTGAGAGAATGGCACCATTTCACATGAAAGCAGATAGAGATGGCCAAAACTCTTATATAACACAATGGGATTGTCAGTTAAAAACAAAACCATCACTGTGGTGCTGGACTGCACTGTATGCGCGGTGCCCTGGAGACCCGCCTGTCCTGGATGCAGCAGAGCGTACAAAAATTTGGGCTATTTACATGGATGAGGAATCTCGGCCAGAATTCCACCGCATCCGCAGAGCCTGGGCTAGCCAATGTGCTCTGGACGTGCAGAGAGAGCTTTGCAACTGCACCAAGACAAGTACGTGCAGCATAGCCCTGTCTGCCTTCCCCACCTCAGCCCACCTGGATTTGTCGCTGCAGGCCAGCAGGCAGAAAGGAAAGTGAGGAAATAAGGTCTGACACAGGGGAAATAATGTTCAAAAAAGGCAATATTTAAGTTTCCTGTTGCACTGAAAGCCAGAAAGCACATGCGAGATGAGCTGAAAAGGCAGGTTTTGATTTGTAGGGAAATTCAGCATCTCCCTGCTGCAAGACTGCACAGGGGCCCCAAATGGCAATAACTTACTTTCTTTGCTTTAGCGTTTCCAAAGCACCTAGAAAGGCATGACACTGTCTCATGAAAGCAGGACAGCAATGAGGCAGCACTGTGACTGGGGTGACACCACAGAGCTGCTCCCTCCTTGCAGGGTCCTGCTTCCCCTGCCACCGACACGTTTGGAGCCAGCAGTTTTCTCCCAGCCATCACAGAGAGCCATTGCATGGGGATATCCAAAGAGATAGGCTAATCCTGGGTATCCCTTCCTCACCTCTTGGCTGCTGCATATCCTGTACCCATCATCACCCAGGAAACCGCGGCTCCAGCAGCCCTCCCTCCACTGCATCCCTTAAACAGACCATGGGGTCCATGGTCTGTAACGCACCAGCTTGCAGGCAGGTGAAAGGTGCTCCCAGGATCTACAGGTCTGGGACAAAACACCTGAAGGCAATTGTAAACATAAAGTGAATTGCCACCCCAGCTCCCAAAGAGCTCTCCAGAGGCAGATCCTGGACTGGGGGACAGATCCTTAGATGTCTCGAGATAAAGGACAGGAATGTTCAGAAGCGTGGAACATTGCAAAGAAAATTTGTAAATAAGAAGTTTTCAGTGTTAAAAAAAAAAAAAAAGACAGTGAAAGGGAGGTGGAACAATGGGCTGAAACTCCAGAATGGTGGGGAGCAGACAGATAAGGAGCACTGCTGTGCCATGTCTCACTTCATAAAGTCCAAAGATAACCCAAGGAAATGATGAGGCAGCAGAATTAAATAAACCAGATAACAAGTACTTTTTCATGCAACACTAAGCTGCAGTATTTGGGGTGAGTTGGAGGCTAGAGTATTAAGGAGGTTCACAAGGACTCAGACAAATCCATGGGGAAGGGCTAGGGCTAGGTAAGCACCACAGTGACAAGCCTGCCTGTCCCCACTGTCACAGACAGGCACAGAGATGCTGCCAGCTGCAGATAGTTGGTAGGCACAGCACCAATCCTGCCTTGTGCTGCTTTTGTGCTGTCACCTGCCAGCATTTTATCTAAGCTCATACAAAAACATCCTCTCAGATCATCGAGTCTGACTACTAACCCCGCACTGCCAAACCCACCACCAAACATGTCCCTCAGTGCCACATCCACCTGTCTTTTCAACACCCCCAGGAATGATGACTCCACCACTTTCCTGGGTAGCCTGTTCCAGTGCTTGACAATCCTTTTGTTGAAGAAATTTTTCCTAATATCCAAACTAATCCTCCCCTGGTGCAACTTGAGGCCATTTCCTTTGGTCCTAAGCTTTGAAGCTCTTGCTGCAAGCAGGAATGCTGAGGAAGAGCAGCTTACTCTCAGCCTACCCAGCTACCTGGGCTAGCTTGAAAGCAAGATAAAGCAGCCCTCCAGTGTTATGACAAGAAGCTTTTCAGCAAAAATGAAGCAGGGAGACTCTGTTTACAAGAACCACTTGTAAATGGAAACCAAGACCCAAATCTGAAAGGAAAACCACATGGCCATAATCTCTCTCTTGTGAAAGGAGCAGTAATTACAGTGTCACACAGCAAGCTAAATGGTCTTTAACCAAACGAGGATTACAACTGCATTCCTGGATCATACCTGACCTGGAGAGTGCTCTGAAGTGTGGGGATGGGATCAGGCCTCCCCCCAGCTGCATTATATGTCCCTGGCACAGCTGGACAAAAGGTTACAGATCAGCTAAGTGAAGTTTACAGAGCAACCCAAATGATTTTCCTGGAATGAAACCTTGACATGAACGTTTCCCGGGAGGGGGATGGATACCAGCCTGCTTCCACCGCTTCATTGTCAACAGGAAACGTGTGAAGTATGTGATGGAATTCTCCACATTTCATAATTCAACCTATAGGTGCTAAGTAAGTGTGGATTGAGGAGGCTGTTGCAGTATTTATTCTACCAGCAGATGTTCCATGCAAAGCCTGGACTTCAATTTGTACTTCATCCCAGCTGAACGATGGGCTAGGTTTGGATTTGCTCTGAAGGACTGTGCAAGATGGGGCTCACAGGGGCCAGCAAATGCTGCACATGTGCACTTGGACAGATACAGACGGACAAACCAGCATTTCTACAAGCAACAAGCCTTAATACCATGGCTCTTAGTGCCTTAGAGCTACAGAGTAGAGATTCTACCCAGGGGTTTCTGAACCTCTTTTCTGGCCATTGGAATGTGGAACAACTCCAGGGCTGAGCTCCTCCAAACTCCCATCTGCCTCTGACATGGCACCCATGGAAATGTAGGGCTGGCAGAAAGTCTAAAAACCAGCCAGGAGTGGCAATGCAACTGAAAAAACATTATGGGCTAGTGGCTTTGCTACACTGAGTAATGCCAACAGGGAATAAGAGACAGCCTCTAAAGACTAAAACCAAGGTCTAGGTTAGAAGGCCTTTATCATCAGCTCTGAAAAGGAGGCAGCAGCGTGCACTGATACAGGACAGTCAGAGGCATAGCAAAATGTGTAAGAAAACAGGCAAGCCCTTGTTCTCCTTGGGAAAACTCTGGAGACAGACACTCTTGTACCCACATAGCTAAGCATCCCATTGCACAGCCCTGCAACACGATTCCCATGGGTTTTCACACAGTGAGCACGATGAAAGGGCTCACTGCAAAGCCCTCACATCAGCAGGGACCTCCCCTACTCCAGATCACTGCACGCAAAAAAAGCAGGCGCTTGCACAAAGTCCTTACCCTCAAACACAGTCATCGCCTCCTGACAGCCACAGTCGCTGGTCTTGGTGCGTGGGGAAACAAAACAGCCCAGCCAGTCAGTAACCACACACTGCTGAGCCCTGCGGTGCAGACAGAGGCAGCGGTGCCTGCAATTCACAGCGTTCTCGCTGACCAGCACTTTGTGTGGCAAATGCTCACATTAAAGTGCCTGAAAAACCGCTGCAGTCAGTGCTTGCCCAACCCCAGACCCCAGTCAGCTCAGATCCCCAAGACACTGCTGTTTTTCCCAAGTAATTCGCAACTTTCAGCTTTCACTTGAGAACTCAACACGCTGCAAATTCCAAGAAAACTGCTGATATTTTTAAAAGCATCACACTCAGAAAACAAAATCAAGAAATAATCCTTAAAGGATCATCCAAAAGCAAATAACTCAAGGAAGTAACGGCTGTACTGACACCCTTGTCTAGCTAAGCAGTGGATATGCCCCAGCATATTTCTGCTGATTGAGTGGAGGCACATGTCAAGCTTTCGCTACACCAAAAATACAGCAGTCATTTTTCAAGAGCTGAAATTTCACCAGTGGCTGCTGGCCACTGTGCTAACCATCATGACAAGCTGGCTTGTTGCAGAAGGGAGTTGTTTTCTTTGTTAATTATGCCATTATTTCCAAAAACATGCTTTAGATGATAGGATATAAATCTTGGGGGGCCTCTCCTAAGCACATTCTGCCCCACATAAATATCAGCAGTGAAGAACCATTTGACAAAAGCATTAGACCCAAAAGAGGAACAGGGCTGAGGGAACGCTGGTGAGAAGCACAGCTCTGTGATAGCAAAGCAGCCAAAGAAAACAGGGCTGCTCTGAGGCTGTCCTTCATGTAGATGAAAAAACAGATAAAAAATGTTAACCCCACAGGTAGCAGCCATGCCACAACTAGCATATTTCTCGTTCCAGGTGGTGTTTATTATTTCTCTTCTTCCAAGGGGTTACAGCATCTTCAGAGGTCCTAGCAGCTTGCAGGAGACACAGTGGCATCCACGACACAATGCACACTGAAAGTGCTGCACTGGACAGGGACAGGAGTACTGCTGGGTTTTTCTCAAAATTGAAAATATCTTGCAAGATTGTTTTATCTGCTTTGCAAGATGAAAGTAAAGCTCACACAGGATCAGGACAAACAAGACAGGACTGATCTGCTGGAAGAAAGAGGGAGGTAAGAGAGTTGCCAGTTGCTGCTGGGTGCTCAGGGAGGCAGCTGCCTCAGTGCTGGACATTCGTGAAAATAACAGCATCAGAAAGGAGGTGGGAAGAACTCACAAGAAATAACCCTGTCCAGAAGAGAAGGACCCCAGGAGTGACCAGAAAGTGCATGCACTGAGCTCAAATGATTCATTCACTTATTCAGTTACATGATCCGCATGGAACTTGCAGATTTTTGTGTAGCATTTGACTGGAGATCTGTGGTCTTGTATTTTTGGAAGAGACATTTCACCTTTCGCAATAAATTCTTGACTGATGCAAGCACAAAGAGAAGCAAAGGAAACATTGGAAGTGATCTTACCAAGGGGCTAAGAAAACACTTCAAACTCACATGTCAGCTAAGGACAGATTCATGTGCAGCACGTGCTTATCTGTGCTATGGCATTTTTTGAAAGTATTATTGCTATGAGAGATAAAGAAAATTTACTAGCATGCATACATTTCCAAAAACCATTTTATACGATTCAGATTGGAGATCAGCAACCACAGCCAAGAGGAAAGATTACAGGACTAAAACCCCTGTATTGGGCACAAAAGTCAAAACATGGCTGCTCAGTCAGAATCAGGATTCTATCAGTTTGAAAAGATTAGTATGTTGCCCAAGAGCTGTTTTCTAACATTTCATTTTATATAGCAATTTTTTTGTATTGAGCTAGGCACACACTCTTCTATACACACACAAAAATAAGCAGGTTCTGTGAAGTTTGTGGAGAGTTTCTGCCTTTCTTTACCAGGTAGCAACCTGAAACACAGGGAGATTAGGACACACACAAAAAATTCACCACTTACTGTGGAGCGGTTTGTGCTCACAAGAGGCTGCTTTTTCAGTTTTTGCACCATTCTGTGTTTGAAGCCTGGTTCCCACTGACGCTGGATCTAACTCTGAGTGCTCTCTACTGCTGTAAACGCAAACCGAAGTCCCAAGCCAGATATCACCTGAGAAAGCAGCTTAAAACATGTTTTGCACCAAAACGGACTGCAAGGTGAGCTCCAGCTCTCCCAATCTTTGCCTTCTGCAGCCCTTGCTCTGTTTTCACGTTTTCCTCCAGCATTCCAAGAAGCAAAGGGTTGTACAGAAAAAAATTCTTGATCTTCTCTTTGAGAAGAGGGAAGAGAGATAAAAGATAACTTCAACTTTCACCCCGCCTTCTTTGCTGGGCAGACACCACTTCTAGGGATGCTGGCCTTGTGCAGAGATGTTCTGGCATGGCCTCATCCATCCACCATGTCAATGAAGGACCTTCCTTTCCTGTGCAACCATCACGTGTGGGGTCTGCTGCACTGGGTACCTCCTGGTACATCACAGAGGATTTGGGGATACTTTTTCCTCCCTCTCTTCTTCACACACTTGCACACAGAATATTGTCAGGCATTGCTCCCCATCTCCCTTCCCTTCATGCTGTTGGATAATAGGGGAAACATAAACCACAGGAAAGGAACTTCTCATGTTGATGATAACTGCAAGATAACAGCTACCCGTGTTTCTTTTTACTTTAAAAGCTCAGTAACACAGCCACTACTCCAAAGTGAATTTAAATAAGTTCCTGTAGTTGACTCCGTGCTGAAATATTATTTTATTTCATATTTCTCAAATCTCTGGCAAAGCCAGAGAGCCAGCTATACTATTAGGTTTCACTTTAGTTTTCTTTTTAAACACATCACTGCAATGCTAAGCAACCCCAGCTATTCTAATGAACTCTGTTTTAAATGCAAAACATGTTTTTCAGCACTTAAAAATCAATCAAGCTGCCAGAGATTGCTAAAATAGCTCGTATGAATTCCCTGCCATATTCTACATGCAAAGGTCAAGCCTGGGAGATGAGCAGGCACTATGAGTTTGCAGACTGGCTCCATCTGTTACACATAAAGTTTGGGCTTGGCAGTGAAAACACTAGAGGAAGGGGGGGAAACCCAAGACTTATTGTCTGTGTTTACTAACTGCAGGGCCTAATCTTGCAGGGAGCTGAGTGTCTCAAGCCTTGGTGGGGTGGAGGGGACACACTGGTGCGGACCCGTCTTTGGGGACCTGCACAGAGCTCGCCTCACCTCTGTAGTAAGTCACAGAAACCTGCATCTTCTTTGAAGCTTTCACCTTGGCTTTCTCTGTGCCTGTCCCACTGCCTGGGATGCCCATAACTGCTGTGGTGTACGAAGCACATCTCCACCTGGGCTGTCCTCTGCACCCACAAATGTGTAACAGGGGCAGTGAAAGGCTGTGCCTGTTTGCACCTCGGGATGACTGGTGCTGCTGGCCACAGCTGTGCCCTGTCTGCAGTCAGTGATAAAGAGGGAGTCATGTTTTTAATACCAGAATGTGAGAAGACCTTGTATCAGCAAGGACACGAGAGAGAGAGAACCGCACAGCTGCCTCCCCAGCATTCCTCCCCGCGATGATTAATGAGCACAGACCATCGGCTGCGTGGCTGTAATTGAGGATGACACGCCAGCAAGGCCTTGTGTTTGTGCAAGGATGGAGGCAGCCCAAAGCTGCTCCAGTGGGAGAGGAGTGACGGGGAGCTGTGGGCAGGAGGGAAGGCAGGGGCACTCACCCGCCCTTGCCCTTCGGATGCTCAGCATTCTGGCGCTGCCAGGTTGCC
Source organism: Callaeas wilsoni (assembly GCA_013398955.1). Lineage (NCBI taxonomy): Eukaryota > Metazoa > Chordata > Aves > Passeriformes > Callaeidae > Callaeas > Callaeas wilsoni. The sequence continues at coordinate 46,106 of VWPU01018715.1, read as the reverse complement.
TGCTTCACCTTGGCTTAGACCATGCCCATGGATCATGGGCAAATGGATTTCTTTTCACCTTCATTTCTACCTTACTTTCTGATTCAAAGGGTTAGGTGTTCCTCTAGCACCAGTGGTATTTTTCTCCTGTTGTCCTTTACCAATGAAAGCCAAACTACTGATATGCCAGGGCGGCAGCAGAGGGGATGCAAGGGACACAAATACACCTTGCACTGACCCGGCAAGGCTGGAAAGCCACTGCTGGCCTGGGGCAAATCTTCAGTCGGGGCATTCCTCTAGGGTGAGTCACATCACCGACCAGAAGTGCCAGCCTGGGTTACTAGCTAAGCAACAACCAAAAACAACCCAATAAAGAGAACAATGTTATTGCATCTTGAAATTACGCTTGTGGTAAAATGAAAACCTTTGCGAGAAACGCAAAAGTCTGCCAGATTAGAGCAGAGGGCAGGAGGAGGAGGAGGGCTATTAAAATGGAAGTCAGATCTGAGCTTCTTGTCAGGCTGAATTCTTTGCTGTGAATAATAAGCTTTTACCACAAAGAGAAAAGAAAGTTTGTTCACTAGCTGGGGTTTTTCCAGAACCCACACAACATCTAAAATTCTACAGCCTTTCTTAGCCCAATGAAAAATAATTACTCTAAAGAATATTCTTCAATGAACCCTTAGGGGACAAATTATGATACTTCACTGGAAACACTCTGTTCTTTTCCCTTCGCAAAAAAATGTTCTTGTGCTTGTTTCCAGGAGGTAGGCAGGCAAGCACCACAGCCAGCAGGAAGGCTCTTTGGTAATCCATTTAATATTGCGTGTTCCGTGGCAGCTTTACTGCACCACTCACGATGGAGATACTTCAATTTTGTAAAATTCAGCAGCATCAATCAGAAGTCCCATCTAGCAGCATCCCCACGAGAACCCCCAGCAAAGGTGCTTTACAGCCCAGGGTCAAGCACTACAGGCACTCAAGAGACATGCATTTATCTGCATTTGTCAGCGTAAATCTTCCTGTAAGCACTGGGGCAAATCTGGCCGGCAAATTTGGTTTTAAGTATCCAGGAAATACGGCTTGTACACAACAAAATAACTGTTTTAAACAGGATGCAATAAGCTTTTCTTGTAGGATATTTATGTTGCTGTGATGTTTTATAAATAACAGAGGAAAAATAGTAAATAAAAAAGGATTGGGCTTCTCGTGAATACACAGACTGTTTCAATCCTGTCAGGCATTGCCAAAAATGCTACTTTACTGTGCCTCTGTAGCTGCCACCCATTTCAGATGCACCTCAAAGAAGTGTGACACAGGCCAGTGATGCCATGCATAATCTTTGTTTTCAAAGACTGTAGGGTACATTTTTAATATATCTCCCTATCTCATCTGAAGAATTCTTGACACAGGTGTCAGAACCACCGCTGCTTCCAAACATGCACTACCACTAAAAAAGAGTAAAAAAAACCCCTTACATGCACTGTGGAAGTTCACGATCCAGCAAGATGTTCAGGGACTTATTGATGCCTCATTTACTATGCAATAATTAAAAGAGCTATCCTTGACATAATTAAATTATTACCAGTGGAATTACAGAAGGAAAGGGATTACCCCTATTACCTTACCAATTTTTTGATTGAACAGCACTGACTAGAAAAGTGCTGGAATCAGTTCACACGGAGGCAAAAATCCAAAACAGAGTATTTTTGAAAAGCAGCATTCCAGATTAAGCATTTTAAAATAGCTACAATAGGCGTTATTTTATTTACTTTTCCTTTCTTTATGTATAACAATGGTGTGTTCCAGGCTCCCAGGAAAATTATTATTAGTACTTTGTTGACGCCGAGATTGTGGGTTATGCTCTGTAGGGCAGGCAGGGTGAATTCACAGGCTCCTGCCACAACAGCTTTGCAGTGCTGCTGTGCAACTTGTTTTATTCCAAACTATTCTTTCCTGCCATCTTCCAGAGCCTCCCCTAACCACTGTGTCATCTCTGACTTGATCCCAACATGGTTATTACTCACAAAATGAATGGTACCTACACCATCATGTCACAGATAACAACTGCGAGGATGGGGTTGCTTGAAGTATTTTCTGTAATTGTGCTCCACAAAGAAGTGAGATTTTATTCTGTGCTAGAACATAAAGCAAATTAATGCAGCTCTATGAATTTTCAAAGTAATCTGATCCCAGTGTCACGTAAATAAATCTATATACGTGCACATCCATTGAAAATGAAATCTCATTTTTTAAACTATTTCTCAGGAGCTCCCTCCTAAGTGGCTTCTCTCTGACTTGAACAGGCTAGGTCAAAAACTCCAGGCAGACCCATACGCTAGAGGAAAAATGCTGATTAATTGCAATTCAAGTGTTTTCCATGGCTGTGTCAATTTTGATGACATTTTCACTAGAAAAAAATCCCAGATAATTTGAAGAGCATTTCAAGTTTTCTTACACAGAAATGTTTCAGGCAACGAAATATTTTAAAATTCTTATTTTGGCCCTTAAATCAGGAGATAGCATGCCCCGAGTATTGTAATTTCCTGTTTTCTGACACATTTGTTTGTGAACTCTTATAATACAATTAGCCTCTGCTCCTGACTTGTGGTGCTCAACCAATCCCAGATCCATTGGGTTTGCTCCCAGCAGGATGAATGACAAACCCTGCTCTCCAAAGGATTGAGAATGTACAAGTGCTGCCAACCACAGCCAGGCTTGTGGTGCTGCCAAATAGCTCAGGTAGCTTTGGTGGCAATGGCTAAGAGATTAATTTATGCTTGAATGTTAGATCTTTACTTTTAAAAATGGGTGTTTTATTCAGAAGAATCTGAATAAGGCAAGAATTTTTCCCCCTACAAAAAAACCACTTAAGCCTGTTTTCCTGCTACTCAGTGCCTGTAGTTTACCCGTGAGCGCACCCACTGATCTCAGCAGAGAAACCATCCATGCATTCTCCAGCACTGATTTGGCCAGTTTGTTTGCTGTGATTTACTTTTACATATGCTGCAAATAGCAGTGTCCTGTTTCCATGGGTTATTTTTGACCTAGCAATGCTTCATTTACACACTGCAGTCAGTCATTTTCCTCCACGCTCATAATATTGGTTTGGTTTCCAAATGTTGCAGAACGGTAACACCAAATCCCCCCAAAATGCCATCCATTAGGGACATCAACTAGTAACTGGTGACACTGAAAACATATCTCCAGCTTTCAATCTAGCTCATGAAAAGACAATTTCATCTTGTAAGTTCATATGGCAATAGTCCAGGCTACTCCATGCTTTTGGACACAATGTGTAAATATAGACAAATGCCACGTGTGCAATTTGAGGCGTGAGGTGAAGCAGTTTTGCGAGTATTTGCATTATAAAAGCATTAAGCAGCTGAGTGTCACCAGCTGTTGCTGCAGGTCGGTGTGGAGTCACCCCATTGCCCAGCTCTGAGCACACCACAGGGCAGCATCACACATCTGCTTTCCAAACAGAGGGCAGTGACTCACAGTGCAGATAAACCAATAAATCCCTGGGTAAACAGGCTCAGAATCCAAATATCAGAAAGGGGGCTCTGTAGTTGAATGATGAATAAAGATATCAGGCAAGCCCTGCTGTGATCTCGTTATAGCTGCAGTTTAACTCTCCAAGTCGTGCCAGTCAATGGTTTGATCTGCCTGGAGATGTGGTTTCTGATGCTGGAGCTGCAGGACAGCATTCGGACACAGACTATTAACTCCTTGGCAAAGCGTAGGAAGAGAAGATGTCTCTGTAAGCAGAAGATTGCTCCTCATGAAATCCTTGCACGAGGAGCATGCCTTCACATGACATATGCCTTCGCACAGATGGAGAGGAGACAGTCATATCCTTCTCTAAATATACAGGACAAATATCATCAGAGGAAAGGAATAGCAAACACTGAGGTTGAGGAACTGGGTCAGGCAAAGGAAAGAGAAACCGTATGTGAGTCATGTAACAGCCTGGAAAATGATCCTTCAAAATCACAATGGCAGTTGACACAGAACATGAATTTTAGGGAGTGTGGAAGAGCACACAGCAGCGTGAACGTGGTTTGCAGTGTGCAAGCCCTTCTTAAGGAATCAGAAAATAGTCAGAGATTGTCCTCTTCTGGAGCCACTTTGAGTACCTGTGGGGGTGACATTACTTTCCCTCCTAATTTTCATCTAGCAATCAAAGAGTGGTAAAGAAGACATCTGCCTTAGCTCTGGAAGACAGCAGCCAGTGCTTGCCTTTCAATCCAGAGGCCGCAAAGCAGGTGGTTAAGATCTATGGAATTTAAATTATAATTGTGATATAAGGATAAAATTCAAGCTTGTCTCATGGCTTCAGCCATGGTACAGCTGAGCATTGGCTGCACACCCACCATTAACTTCTAGGGTGGTCAGGTTCTCCCCACCGTGTTTTTGCACAGTGGGGCAAAAGCCCGTAAGGAGACCTGGGGCCTGACCCACCTGCTAGCTGGCTTCACAGCACAGTATTTGACTGCTGCAAAGGGGATTTTGGACAGCTAGACATTCCCCCAGGATGCACAGGCCAGCTGATAGCCCCTACCTGTATGCTTCAATGTGCTGATTAACATCAGGGTGGAGAATCCGCTTGTCCCAAAGGCTCCCCCAAGGCAGCCAAAGCTGAATACAAGAAAGATACTCACATATAGACAGTAGGAATTGCTCTTGAAGATGTGGAAATGGTCATGAAGGATATGAAGGATAAAGGTCTCTTGCATATTTTAGGGCAGCAAGTAGTTGTTTTAAGATAATCGGTGGCAATGGATGATGCAGTGGCACAGGGCCAGAAGGAGTGTGTGAAATGAGCAGCACAGCAGACTGGGGAGTCCCACCTCATCCTACTGCAGGCACCCACCCAATGGTGCTTCCCGCCAAATTTTGGGCAGGAATCAAGTACTTTGTTTGAGAGGTTTGATCACCCAAGCAAGATTTATGCTACGCAAAGATCCCAGTAATTTATTTGTGAACTTTTAAAAGCAAGCATTCTATGTGTGTGTTTGTGACAGGCGGAAAAATAAATTAGAGGACGAGAAACCCCGCCACATTATAGAGAACTGATTGGAAAGGGAGAAACAAGGAACATGCAGAAGAATGTAAAAATAACACAGTAAATCCACTGACAAGATTGAAAGCACTGATGCCAAGATACATGCAACAATGTTAGACTTCCATGGTATGCAGAAGAACCACTGAACACCAAATGAGAGCTGGTGAAGGTACTTCCTACTTAAATGACCTATGGAGGTTACAAAAAGGTGTCATACAGACACTGCATAAATTAGTAACAAATAAGGTGTCATATAGACACAGAGATGAGAGCGCTGATGAGAGGGCTTAGGAGAGGGCTGATGCTACTCACTAGCACAGACTTGGTTTAAATCCCTGCATCTTACATTTGGGAAGCAGCAGCTGTTGTGTAGCCCCTTGGCTATCCCTTTGCTGTTGTGCTCATGAAAAACTTTGAAAGGGCTGACTGGTGACATCCCACCAGCACTCTTGCGTGGCTCCCTTGCACTATCCCAATGTCCTTTATCCTCATCTTCCTGTCTTTCTACCCCAAAAGTCACAACTTTCTGGCAAAGGGGCTCTTCCTCCTGCTCTGCGTTGTACAAGTATCCTCCACCAGAGCTGGGAATGCAGGACTCTGGGACGGCACAAATAACAGCAATCCAGACCTCACTTTTACTTCCTTAGCTTGTGTAAACATGGGCATGCACAGGTTGAGGAAGGAAGGGTAATAATCATCCTCTTGCTCATGGATTTGGACACTTTACTATTCCAACTGACGTATGTGCCCATAAGCTAAAAGCAGCAGAGCATCCCTGCATACCATCAAGTTATTTCCATTGTTGGCTGGGGGGTTTGATTTACAGCATTAAAACAGACTCACAATCAAAGCATTGCTATGTGTGATCCAGCTGAGGCAGTATTCCTGTAGCAGTTGAGAATTAGACAGGTTTTAGAAGCTGGAACCAATTGCCAGTTACAATGAAAGAGGAACCTCTGCATAAATGGCTCAGGATTTCCTGTTATTGCAGATTGATTTTTGTGATGCAAGGCAAGATCCATTTTTTCCCCCCCAATAATTAAACACATGTGAAGTAGCATTCTTTCCAGTCCACAACAATGACTTTCCTGGAGATTGTTTTGACAGCGCTTTCAACTGAAATATTTTTTCATTAATATAAATAAGTTTGTTTCTCAAAGTCATGACTGCACAATGATATCACAGCACACCAATCTACTTTTTGAGGAAAGAAAGATGTTATTTTAAGAATGTTCACAACACCACAACACAATTCCTTGAAAAAAGACTGTCTTAATCCACTCCATTTGCTGGAAATTATTGGGCTTGCTGGCAAACATGAGGCTGGTGCAAAAAGCTTTAGCATAAGGAAAAGTAAGATAAGGTTTAAAAGTACATTACTGTTTCTTACAGGAAAACATTAAAATGACAGTGATTCAAGTCCACTAATGTTTTTTGCCTATATGGCATTACAAAGGTAAACTTCTCAGACAGTTTATTGCAGCTCATCTGTAAAATAATTGCTTTTGATGTAAAAAATGTGCAGAGTTTATTACTGCCTGGAAGTGGATTATGGCCCCAGTCCAAAGATTGTTGATGTTAGTGGGGATTCTTACACAGCGTTTAGTATCTTACTTAGCAGGAAGTGCACTGTCAAGAAACTTGTATTTCCAAATACTATGATCTAACCACTAGAGATAACGCTATGGTTTCTAACAAGAGTTGAAAATACTAGCAGGGTAAGCAAAAATTAGGACCAGTTTGTGTTATTCCTTGTCAAAGGGAACAGACACTCATGCCACAATAGCTGTGCTCAGCGCCTTTCATTGCAAAGTCTGTGGTCCCCACAGTCCTGCCAAGCAGCCCACTTCTGCTCAAAGCTCTGTGTGCCCTGCATCTCCCTGAGCCCAGCCTCTGCTTCATGCTGCATCCTCCTTTCTACCTGCACTCCAAGGGTGAAGCACTCCCCAATTTTCCCTGTCCCCAGTGCACATCCCTGCTTGCCCTCTCCCCTCTGCAGAGGCCCCTGCCACCACTGGAAAGATGAAAGTTGACCATATCAAGGAGATTTAGCCATAAACCAGCGAATGGGCAAGTGGCCACACAGCCCACACTTCAAAGGGCGTTACACTTTTTGGGTCTCTGTCCTGGAGAAAGGCCTGTATGCAATAAACATCAGATAACTGAAGCCTGAAATGAGCTCTTTGTATTTTCACTGTTGCTTTTTATTAAATGTGGGATAACATATCTTTTATTACCTCCAGTGAAGCAATTCATTTGTGCCCACAGTGGCTTTGGGGAAAGACCCAACTTCATTTTCACCTTGACTAAGCCCTTCCACCCCTTGTCCCCCCCTCTTTACTGTTGCTTTTTGTGCCGAATGAATGAATGCTCACTCAGGCTTCAAAGTACATGGCAGTTTAAAAGGCCTTGTTTGTTAAGATCTCCCAGCCGTCTGCTGGGGAATTCCACACAAAAGCAGATCTCCCCTTAGGGATTATTTCGCTACCTTTGAAGAATGTTTGCCAGCATGGCTGCTTTTTATTTGCAGAGGTATTTCAGCCTTGTGAACTGACGGACCGTATTACGCGCTGGGAATGGCTACGCTAAAACAGCTTCACAGGCCGAGTGTCTAAATGTTGACTTGCTCATATCAGGCTTCCATGAGGCTTTTTTTTTCCCCATCCAGCCCAGTCCTTTGAAAAGCAGTTGGACAAACCTTCCCACTGAAGCTGAGATACATTTAAGGATTAAGGGTGCAAGTCCCACACCAATTCTGGTGTTGGCAGGCCTGCTGTTTGCCCCCAGGGACACGTAGCAGAAGGGCACCAGCACCTTGTTCCTGCCATTACCAAGCCCACATGCACCCAATACCTGAATTGAGGCTCCCACTGTCAAACAGGGCTCATCACAAGGATCTCTTCTCTTTCCCCATTAAATAAAATGTGCCTGCAATCCTGAAGAAACCTGAAGCTGCAGGAAAGGGTTCCAGGCGGACAATGCAGCGCTGAACAACATCTTAACATAAAATTCGCCACTGGCTTGCTCAGGCAGCATCCCATCTCATGGGCTTTTATGGTGCTCCCTCATTCAGGTCCTTTGTTTTTCCTGGATGGGTCTCGATGTCTGACTTTGGGATCTGGAATTCATTAGGTAGCCGGGTGCCTAGAAGTCAGCCACTGCAATACCAAAATCCCTTTGGGATTAGCCCAAAGCAACATGCCTAATGACTCCCTACAGCTGTAGTTAACTCCAGAAGGATTCAAGACGGTCAAATGTGATTGAAAGACCCACTCCTGAACCAAACAGTCTCCTTTCTAAAAGATGTATGCAGCATTTTCCTCAACAAGACACAGATGCTTCCTATCTTCTCAGTACTGAGCACACACATCTCTTTCTGACTCCAAATTGGGATTTAAGAGTGCTGAGAAGTTTTGAGAACTGAAATGCAAAGTCTGAGCCTGAAAAAGTGCCAAGAGGATGGCTTTAAAGCTCATGATCTGATAGATGGGGGCCAGCCCAGCATAACCAGGGGAGATTAAAGCTGGGAGATAGGGGACAGCCCAATGCACATCCTCTGTGTGCAGTCAGTACAGGCAACCCATGTCTCCCTTTGCCAAGTTTCCTTAATATTTTAGAGTAGATAAATGATCTCCATAACACATATCACACTCTTCTCTAGATAATGAGAAGGGAGACGAAAAGAAAACAGACAGGGAAGATAGGCAACCCCCCACACTTTAAAAAGATAAATTTGATTGCAAACACATGAGCTTAACATTTATTTTAAATTAGTAAGTTTAAGAATTAGTTCTGGGCATGTGCTGTAACGAAAACCAAAACAAACATAAATGGTTGGTTTTGTTTTTTTTTATTCCATAGCTGTGATAATGAAGAAGCTGCACGGAACAACTGTAACTGTTACAACTCATTTGTCTAAGCCATTGCCCTACTCGTCTGAACTTCATTTTTAGAAATTCACCAACTAAACCAAAACGTATTTCTAAGTCCAAACTGGAATGAAACAAAGGACTTCTCCCATGAGGTAATCCCATTGCAGAAGACTGCTTTGTCCCATGCGCAGAGCTATTACCAAAATACTGCCAAGCTGAAGTTTCTGCTCAAATTGTTTGCGTATGTTCAACTGGAAAAGTGTATGAGAAATGGCATGGATTAGCTGTACTTGCTGTTGCTCATGGAGCAGTGCAGGCATGTCAGGCCTGTCATAGTACAGATGGCAGATGCTCAACTTCAAAAAGCTGCACCTTCAAGTAAACTGAAACCCAAAACTGACCTAGAGGGACAGCCATACATTTATGCCTGCAAAAAAACCTGGCATATCAAAACTGAAAGATTAAGGACCAGCAAACCACCACCTCTCATTATGTCACATGCACTATGATGTAAAAATTAATGATTGATTGTCATTTCTGATATTATGTTATGGGCCGAGAAGTTAAAAAATAGAGAGACACTTTCACAATGAAAATGCTGTCAGTTTCCAACATGAAGTGAAATAGTAGGATAATGACCTGTCCTTGCTATTAATAATAATTAATGCACGTTAATTATCAGCCGCATAAAGTGAGAAAATCCTTGGCAGACAAAGCAATCTGGAAAGCTGCATTCATACAAATCCAAGAGACACCAGAAAGCCAACAGACATCCCAGTGCTCTGGGAAACTTTCTGGGAAGAAACACAGCACATCCCAGAAGGAGCTTCTACACATTCATAAATTCTAACTGAATGTAAAACATCCAGGAAAGAGACCTCAGAGATGTGAGGAATCCAGTGAGAACATCTGCTCGCTGCACAGGAAGATAAGTTACATAGCCAAGAAAATATTACATTGCCTCAAGAAAGATAAAATAGTAGCATTAATTTTCTAGCAATATGCTTGAATCTCTAGAAATAATAAAAACTAACTCTTGTTTGGGGGGAAACATAATTCAACCTGACTCTGAACCTCTCAGAAAACCTGGTCTACAGAGGGTTATTTATCCTGTGTAACCACAAGAGAGGATGGCCATGTGAGAGTGAGACCTTTGACACCTGGGCACTCAGTGAGAATTGCTCTGCAGATTCCTGTTGGCACACCAGCCTGCATCTGTGGTACTTGGGATAACAACCCACTCGCAAGTTCAATACTGGGCATTAGCAGAACTTCAGAAATGCTTCCAAGAGATTAAAAAATACGCAGTTTATGTCTGTGATGTCAAATGCTCATACAAAATTAAAAGAGATGGTAAGAGCATAGCTGTTTTAAATCTGAGAAGGGACAAAGAAAAAAAGCCCACAAAGACTGGACGAGTTTTGGTATCCATCATAGGCATCCTTCATTTTAAAGACACCCAGCCTGGTAACACAGCATCTGTGCTGACAGTGGGAAAATATCACTCCCAGCAGCTGCTGGACTCATTAGCATCCAGCCTCTCACAGCCACCCTGAGGACATCCCAGAAAGTACAGAAATAAGCCCTTTTCTCAGCCTCCAATGTCTCCCACCCAAATGAGACCCACAGCTGACAGATACTCAAGCTAAGCAGTTATCTGAGGAGCCACTTATCCTGAGTTTAGTTAAAAAGCTCACAGCTGCTTAGCACGCTTCATGGGCTTTACCTCCGCTTTTCAGGAACGGCCTTTCCAGTAGTACTTGGTGAAAACTGTAATTTATATCCTGGGTTGCATGCCACATCATGCAGAGATAAGAAGCCTTCATTTCACCAGCTCTCCCTTTTCCTACAGTTTATCAGTAAATCCCACAATCTCTGTTCTGTGTAAATAAGTCACCTATGGAAAATGCCTGTGTCAGAGCACACATCTCTGGAGAGTTAACAGCAGGCTCGCCTCCTCTTTCCTAACCCCCATATGCATCTCTCACAGGGATGGTCATTGCACACCCAGCCCAGACAGATGCCGGACCAGAAGCTGCTTTGGTGGGTTCCCACCTCTCTGGGAAGCCGACAAAGGGAAGAAATCCCCACATTCCCTGCTGGCCCCAGCATGGTGATACACCAGCCTAAGGATGGGTGACTGAAGAGCGGCTCCTTGGCCTCAGCAGTGTCAGGCCCACCAGTGAGGATGAGAACCAAACAGGTTGCAGGTCACCTGTTGGACACATTTTGGGCAAAAAGGGGAGGTGAGGATGAATTTGTTGCATGAGCGAAGTGGTGAAATAGTTTCCTGGGGTCTCTGGAAAGCATCAGGTCAGGACATCCAGGGTTAAAACCATGCAAGGAATTGGCCCCAGCCTTGACCACAAGGCAGTGCTGCCCCAGGGCTGGGGATCAATCCCGCGGAGCTGGGCTGTTGGCACTGTACAGCCTTTCACAAGTAAGCAGGTGAGACCCTTTGGAGATCAAGGACAGGTTACAGCCCTTGCACAGAAACCAGCAACAGGGCTGGAAAACCAGCTGTAGGAAAGAAATGCATCACCTCAGTGGTTCAAGGTGGCCAGGATAAGCCTAGAAATCTGCCACAAACCTCTAAAAATGCCATAGCAGTCAGATAAGGAGGTTTTGGGGAGCCAAATGAGTGGTTGACCAACCCTGCACCAGCAGAAACAGCCCCAGGCTTCGTAGGTGCAGACCTGCCTATGCTAAATCTGGCCACAATTCCTCTCTGCTTCTGCAGAAAATCTCAATGGAAATGCATCCCTCAATAACTTCTTTCCTAATTGACTACAAATAAGAAACTTTTTACTTAATGGAAAATATATTTTAAGAGATGTTTGTCCCAGAAATCAGATTTAAGAAATACAAGGGATTAGAAACAGACACTTTATAGGAGAAAGTTTTGTACTGGAGTAAGTTTTACCAAATAAATGTCTGTAAAATATTCCGGAGCCTGCCAGGCTGAAAGTCTCAAAATGTGTGATTGTACTGTACTATCTGATGCTAAATCACTGGCACATTGTGGGAAACAAGGGGCATCAGATGAAATTAGTAAGAATTAGGTAAAAATGAAATAAACACAAGTTTTACCCACACAATGGCTATCTGAACTGTGGAGATACTTGCCAAGGGATGATAAAAATTTCTTCAGTCAAAGGCGAAATTGAATGAAGTCACGCAAGAGTAATCCATTATTTTGACTAAATATAACTAAATTTATAGAAAATGTCTCCTGCTCTGTAAGTCCCTGGATTGAAAATGGTTGAAAACTGGTGGAAAATTACAGAAAACTACAGCAGAGTATTGAGGAGAATGGCTCTGGAAACTCATGAAGGTGACATTCTGGGACTGGTGGACCATCAGCATCACTTAGCTCAATGATAGTGGTGGTTTGAGGCAGCACTCTTAGGCTGTAGTGAAGCAGTTTGGTGGACAGGAGGTGCCAGGAGTGCTGAGTTTTTAAACACTGTCATTGCACAGGCCTGTTAGGAGCATGTGCAGCCTGCTCACCCCAGTCCCCTGAGTAATCACATCACACCACACAGGAACAGGGACGATCCACCAAAAACCAGGCACATGCCATTTCTGTGCACAGGAACCAAAGAACCTGCTCCAGCTGAACAAGTGAAAACACCTTTACCCAGCGCCGTGCTCCCACAGATCCCACAGCTGAAGCCCATGCCCACACCAGGTTTCGTCCACTCTTGCTGGTGTCACCTCAGCTGCCCTCATGGGGGGAAACACAGAGAGCCTCCAGTGCTGCAGCTTCCCACGGATTGGCTTTCCTGTGGCTTAAGTCTCAATATTCACATACACTCTAACAATGTCTTGCACTGCAGTTCTGTTTTGTTTCATCAGCTGCCTCATAAAAAGCAAACCATCCTCTAGCAGGCATTCCTGGAAAAAACCATGGACATGGGACCAAAATGCTGACACTGCATGACTAAGCTACAGGGAGGTTGTTAAACAAAGGCCCTACAATGATCCTAGGGAGCAGCTGCACCTGCAGGTATAAAATATTTTCAGCTGGCACAATGACAATAGCATTATTGGGGAAAAAAAGGGAAAATAAATTATGTAAAAAAAGAAATGTATAATGAGTTGACAAGAGACTTGCAGGCAGCCGATACCTTTCACTTTTCTGGACAGATGCTAACACAGAGTAACCCATCCTTTTATCACTTCCATAACAATTCAACCACAATTCCAAATATTCCCCTAAGACATGTTACGTGGTATCAGCAGTCATAACCCTGGAACTATGGACATTAGGCAAAACCAAGAAGAATGCAGTTAACTGAAAAAAGGTTAATGATATACAAACTCAGCTACGAAATGCAACTCTTAGTTGCATAATGTGGGTGAGTTTAATGTTGTTTTTATCTTAAAATAACAGAATGTCTAAGATCTTGCATTTTTTTCAGCAACACAGGGAGCATAAAGGAGGCTGTTCAGACCATAAGCTGAAATGGAGGGGATAGGTGACAACCAAATTTCAACAAATCCAAGACTTAAAGCTGCCTTCCTTTCCCTTCTCACCAGAACGTGATATTTAGACAGCTGAATGTGTCTGGCTCTCCTGAGAGATGCAAAGATATGGACTGGGACTTGACATCACCAATTGCATCAACGCAAAGCAATAAACAGCTGCACACAGTGTCTATAACCAAAGTGCTCCTTTACGGAAAACATGGAAACCCACAAAGTATGGGTTAAAACATAGTGGAAATGGAGGCTGCAGATTTCAGCCTGTTCAGAGACTTGGCTTCCAATTGCACATACTGGCGTGCATGGTCTGCCCTTGACAGAGCAGCCAGGCATCCCCTTGTCTCCTGAGGTATTGCAATTTTCCTATTAATTCTCAAAAAAAAAAAAAATCATCTTAATATAGGCTTTCTCCCTGCAGGAGCACTCAGCCCTCCGGCAGCCCAGGAGCAGAGCTGTGTGCCTTGCCAGTGGCCCCACAAAGACAGCTTTTCCGAGCCTGGAAGAGAAGTTGTTGTGGAGAATCTACTCCCTTGGAGAAGGGGAGGAATTTGGAGATAACACCAGCAGAGGATATAAACAATGGACACCCAGTGGACTCGCGCACACAGAGAAAATGCCCTTACACAACAGAAAAACGCATAAGACACATTAAAATGCCCACCCAGGTTTGACAACACTGCAGTCAGTCTCCTATTCTTTATCCTCCAGAGTCATACACAAAACAAAGGGCTATTTTTTTAAGATTAAGAGCAGAGACAGTGGGATTATATGAAAGATTTGACAAAGTGTATAATGGACGGACTCAGCATGCAAACGGGTTTGGGTGGGCGCCAAAGGCTCAGGTCACAAAAACTACATTGTTTCTTCTTTCCCCCCACCTTTTAAAGTCTTTATAAATAAACTTAGCTGGACACAAGCTATTTTTCTTCCTATTTCTAGACATCAAAATGATTTCTTAAGCTTGGAAAGTACTTCAGATGCAACTTCAGAAATCAGAAATTTGAAGTTAAATTTGCTTCTGATGATAAAAACAAATGAATTAAATAGTCACTTCTGCTATTTGAAGTTAAGAGAGAATACCTCTTCATATTAAGTTTGGTGACATGAAGAGCACCAAGTTCACCCAGCTTCCAGCATACCTTCTGGCATTAGCATACAATGTGCTAAATGTACACACACAAAACGCAGGTAACGTTGATGCTGCTGCAAGATAATATTCACCCTTATGCTAATAACTGAAATTAACTCAGTTGTCTCAGGGTGTTCACTTCAGGACTGAGACATGAAGGGTAGAACTGAACATGAATCACTTAGGGGAAAATTCACAAAGCTGCGGGACTCTGTTGTAACCAGCGACTTTTTGCTCCCTGCAAACACTCTGGTGGCTCATAAACAATCAGCACTTGTGGGAGAGGTTGGAAGTACAGGTTTGCTTGCAAACACTCTTGGTGTCAGCCTGAAGCTGCCGTGCAGGCAGAGCAATGCAGGGACAAGCACCAGGGATGGGGAGACATGAGAAACTTGCAGTGCCAGCAAGGACTCTGCACCACGAAACTGCGGATGGAGCTCTGCTTGGAAAACACCAGAACAAGAAACACAGCATTTCCAGGGGGACACTCAGGATGATGCCATTGCTGTTATCTCCTAGCACCAAAGCCAGACCATTCTGTATGTCACATCAAAGAGGTCCAATAAGAGCAAGAGAGAGGGAAGTGGTCTTCAAAGCTGTTCTTTTGACCCTAAAACCGCAAGGATTGACTTGGGCTTATAGGAACGTGGTACCATAAGAGTGGGATCCCACCAGTGTAAAGTGCTAAGGAAGGCAGCTTGCAGCAGGCACAGGGATACTGCACACCTTGGGGATCCTTCACTTGATGTTTTTGGCTTTTTTTTTTTTTTGTTTATTTTCTTGAGTCCCTCTACAGAAACAAAAGTAAGCACCACCACCAAGAAATGCATCCCTTTGCCCCCCAAGCACAGATTTTTCTCAGGACAGCCAGGAATCATCAGCTCAGGTGTCAAGCATTACCTTGAACACAAGATTCCTAATGAAACTGAGAGGCTGAGTAACTCTGCCACAGTGGCCAAGAGTTCCCATTGATAATTGCACAGGTTGAGAGTACTGTGCTGATCTTTCTCTATCCAGCAAACCTGCCAGATGTTTGATTCAAAGCTTCCCTTATCCTCCAGGAATCCAGATGCAGCTTTTGGCATGATCCCAGCTCAAATTATTTTTAAAGCCCCTCTGTGCACTTAAAATGACACTGTAATTAAGATTAGAAAACAACAATCAATCCAGAATTTGATAACACCACTGAAAGCCTAAAAACAAACAATTAAATTTGGTTTTAGTTGTGCAACCCATGTGTAGGATGAATTTGTTAGAGACAATCTGGATAGGAATCTTTTTAGTAAGCCAAGAAGTTTAGGAGAGATAAAAGGAATGTATTAGTGCATCCAAACTGTTAAAACAAATTTCAGAGTGTTTTGTCATTTTTGAATGTAGCATTTTGGCATTTTTGAATGTAGCATTTTGGCTCTTCAAATCTTTCATGGCTTTTTAGGAGACATATTTTATTTTCAAGTTACTGAGAAACCAAATCAGCCTGTCACCTCACTAAGTACATGCATGTGCTCTCCAAATACCCAGAAAGATGAAACACTGTAAAACAAGATTATTTTGGAAGTTATTATACAAAAGAGCAGCATAAATAACCAGTGATGATAAGACTACAAAACTGCCATAGGTAGGTCAGAACAAAAGTCCATCTATCCCAGCCCTGTTTTAAGCAGTAACTTAAAGAGTATTAAAAATGGCCAAGCACAGCATGGTTTTCCTCCTGCATCCCTATCCCAGCAATAAGGAGGTGGCATCCCAAGCAGGTGGCACACACAGTGTGGAGCCTAACAGCTAGAACCAACAGAGCTGGGGTTTTGCCATGTGGGTGTTCTAAGGTGGCAAAGCTCTTGGAGTTGCAGTGGACTCTGCTCCAGCCCGAGGTGCAGCCCCTGCATGCTGTGCTCAGGGCCAGCACTGCTGCCCAGGGAGCTGCATCCTTGTCTGCCTGAAGAACCCTAAACTGACCCGATGGTTAGTGGAAAGTCAACCTACACAGCCACCAATAAACCCATTGTCTGTGCCTGATGGAGCAGGAAAACTGACCCTCAGAGTGTCCAGAACCTGGCCAGCTCTTCACCTCTTGGGCAGAGTTTGGCTGAGGAATGAAGACATCTTTGTGTCTTGGCTCCATTGGTTTGGGTTTCAAAACATTCCCCAGTCCATCCCAGAAGAGGCAGACTCCTAACCCAAAAAATTAAGTAAACAGACTTAATTTGCCTTTGAAAATCTTGGCTTCTCTAAAGCCAGTGAGATTCATCTCCTTTTACCCCCATAAACAACTTCAAACATCCTGTAGCTTTCTCTGGCACAGGATTTATTCAAAATTTGAATGGACCAGGACAATGTAGACAATATCTTCTTAAAAGCTCTCAATTATGTAAACACCTCAGCTATTTTTGGAAAATGACTGCTGGTATAAAAATTGTGAAAAAGAAATCACATAGCAATTATTATTATTATTGTTACTATTCACAAAATAGTGATATGATTATTTTCGATTAAACAATGCTGCACTCATGGGATTACAGGGAAAGGTCAAACAAAGGCTTTGCTGCGTTTACAAAGCCACTCTGAAATCTTGGAATGACCTCAAGTTTCTTAACAGTTTCGTCCACCATTTGGGACTAAACTGCAGCTGCAAAGGTACACTTTACTGAGGAAGTAAAGTGCCTCTCAAGGGGATGCCTCTTCAAAGGTGGGAATTTGTATGTTTTGCTACCAGTTCTCTGTCTCTTAAGCTCTTTGCCGTCCTCATTCCTTACACTATGTCCCTATTCCTCTCCTTCCTTCTTCGTAAGGTTTTACCTGAATTGCTTGATCCTGGCACACATACAATAGTGGCAGCATGGCAGGGATGAGCGTGACACACTTGACTCAGAGTGCTTTAATTCAGGCTGGAGAAGAGATTTCTCATTGCTGGGTACTGCTGAGAGCCCAGGATGCTGGGAAAGGAAAAAGATGGTCCACAGAGCCAGAGGGAGAGGGCCCAATAGGAGTCATAAGAGTGTCGCAGCCTCCAGGACAGATGAGATGAGGAGTGTCCATGCCAATGGCATTGCACCTCACCTGTGCCAGAGGAATTGGATCTGGCACAACAAGAGATGCACCCTGCAGTAATGTGGCGTTTTATAAACACAGGATGTTTCCTTGTGCAATTTTTTATTTTCCTTCTTTTTTTTTTTAAATCCCTCTGAAAAATCAAATTGCGTTCTAAATTTTAACTTAGAAAAGCCTAGAATAAGTTATGCTCATATAAATTAGCGAAGATTCTTTTTTCCTCGGTGATACATCTCATCTTTAGTTCTGGCCACACAACTTGTTTTCAGATCCAGCTCAACAAGCTATCCAGAAGATAACAAGGAGAGCCTGAGTAAGGAGAATAAAAAAGTCCATGCACTATTGACTGCTTCAGGTTCAGAACTTAGGCCTTCTCATTTCTAAAGTATTACTGTTCTTTAAATTTAAAACTTATTTCATACTACAGCTTCACAGAAAACATTCTGGCTGCAGAAATGTAGTAAAGTAATTCCCCCCTCCTGTGGATTGCAACTTAAGAAGTATCTCAGTGTATCCCTCTGTTTTAAGGAAGGGTGAAACTGGAAAGATGCTAGAAGTAGAACATCTGACATCTGCTCTGACCACTTGGGAAATCTCTCCGTGCAAAAGTCTGAGAGCACAGACTGGTTTTAAGAAATCTTTCAAGCGTTGAATTATTTGGTGCATACTGAATGCGATTTTTGCTGGCAGAGTTTATGTCACTTGAAAGAAACCGGGACAGAAACATCAGGAGCTGATGCGCTGATCAAAGGTGACTGCTGGCCATGCACATGGCAGCTCTGAATTGTCAAACCACTGCTGCCAAGGGGACCTTCTGCTCCAGGCTTTGCTGATAAGCTTTACCTGCCTTGGTCCTAACCATGGTGATTGCCATCTCATGGGGATACTCTCTCTCTGGAGATTTGTACAGAGCTCCAGTCAGGCCAGAGACCTTGTGTCTGCATCAGCACCAGCTCTGGCAGTGTAACAAACCCCAAAGGGGTTGCTGGTGACAGATACCTCACAATCTCTAGTGTGGAGACAGTGCAATCTGAATCAAAAACCTGCTGCCTCCCTTAAGCATGGCTCATTAATTCCCTTCTGAGCCCACACATGAGCAGAGAGGGGCAGGCTGCACCACTGTGTGAGCGTGGATGGGAATGCTCACCTCGCCTGGGCTTTTGCTTGGCCTCAGTAAGCAATCTTATCGATCAAAATGGGAAAAAAGATGTCCAATATCAGCCCAACAATCAATTCCTTCTGCATTTACCTCTCCTCCTCCCCACAGCAGGGTTTGCGTTGGTTTCCTAGACATCTACATCTTTTTGCTATCCACTCGAAGCACCATTAAATAAAATTAACTGACATAATAAGAAAAAGCAGTATGGCATGATTGATCCGTGGAATCAAGATACATTTGCAAGGCATTGCTCTGATACCTGTGTCAGGGTTTACACACCTGAGTTTCCCAGGCAGTCTGGTCACTTAGCTCCGTGATAAGCACACACAGATGGGCAGGTTAGAGCTGCCTGTTAAGGAATTTAGCCATAGATAATATGGCAGTGTTACACCACTCTCCAGAGATCCGGCCTCCAGCTCCAAACCAGGTCTTGGTGCAGAGGAAACAGCATCTGCACAGTGCAGCTACCCACTAAAGATTTCAAGCAAAATATGCAAGCCATTCGTATTCATGAGAGCTCCCTCATTTCTTTGTTATTGTTCAACAGAAAGCACTTTGGAAATTTTGCAACTGAGTTTTAAAGGGGAAAAACAAGGGATAACTGTAGCCAAATGAACCTTGACAAATGTTCCCCAGCACTACACAGATGTGAACAGATTACATATTTGCTTGCAGGAACATACAGGTTTGCTATTACACTTCAGAAGGCATCTCTATTAATAATTTCAAGTATTTGGAAAAGTTCATGCACTCTGTCTGAGGAATTTTTGATTAGGTAAAAGATTTGATTTTTTTTTTTCTGAGCCAAGTATGTACACTGGCAGAACGACACACGCCCACTACGATACCGGAAATGTATTCACCTTGGGGCAGTATGCTGCAAGATTTTCCTGCTAAGAAACCCCACTTGGAAAAAGGATACGAAAGCTGAAGAGAAATGGTATTGTTTCAAATGAAGAAAATAAAAATTTCCATGAAGAGTATAAAGTGGGTGTCTGTCCTGGTGAAGGAGGTCATAGGTGGAACAAAAGCCTCCAGCAAAAATCTCTTCAGAGGTTTCTTCAGACAGGTTTAAATCACACTGCTCTCTATCACTCTGGCCTTTGACTCCTGCTATCATCTGCCCTGGGGCACTTGGCCACACAAGCTTTCTGAGGCTGGGTTATGAGACATCTAAAGCATCTTGGTGGCAGGGAGGGAGTACAGCAGCCGGGCTTCACGGCAGGGAAGGGCTGATTAACTGGATGGATGAAAAGCCCGATTAGTAAAACATGCATCAAAAAGGCAAGATCAAGCCACGCCAGAAGTGTCTTGTGGAAGAGATATGATTTAAATAGGGAACAGAGCTAATTGGGCTATAGGAGAATAATTATGGATCATATGACTTGCTGAAGAGTGAAATGCTTGTCAAATATAACTGGGATTTATTTAATCTTTTGTGATTAAATCCCCTTTATAACTCTAAGCTTTGGAATCACTCCCTTAGCACCAAAGGACAAATTAAACCCTCTAAATGGAGTTTAATTATACTCTGATGGCTATTCCCACTGCCACTACAGGCTGATAAAAGACTTCGGTGCAAATAGCACTACTAAAACTTAACCAAAGTGTGGTTTCTACTTTATAGCAATCTTGCCCAAATTGATTTACTGTTCTTTTGATGTATTTTCTTTACATTGAATGTGAAATGGCAAAAAAGCCCATGGGAGTGAGGATGCTGCCCTTGCAGTTCTCTTCTGAAGGCAGATTGCAACCTTCACTTTGACAATGCCAAATATGCAGCCCTATGGTAAATCAACAAGAAAACGACACTAAAACTTCACTGAGGTCAAAGACTCTGTTCTGTCCCACCAAGCAAGTTAAAGTTCTGGTTTGAACTTCATAATGAGCCTTTCTCTCAGCATCACATAAAGCCTTGAGAAACTAGTTAAATTCAGGGGTGCCATTGTGGTTTTTTGCCATCACTGAGAAACACCAAATGATCACAGCATGGATAATAGTTGAGGTCTCTGTCCTAGAGCTTTGAAGTCCCAGGTGGTCAGCCATCAAGGCACAACCTCATCCTCAATTATAGAAGGACAAAATCCCACTGTTGTTCCTGATAAGCCAGCCATCAGTAGTGCTGCCTAATTGCAAGAGTGATGAGAGCATATGGCGTTTATTTCTTATTTACATGCTCAACTGCTTTCTTAACTGACCCGTCAACAGCTTAAGAGAATTACATCAGAAAATTCTGGATCAATTAACTCATAGACCAAAGAGAGGCCACAGGCAAGGAAAGTATGTAAGAAAATAACCTGCAGTCTTACGGGAGGCACTGAATGGGCTGTATTCCTTGCTGCAGTGTCGTTTTACCAAGCACCACCAGAATTAAAGACTAGAGATGTCTGTAAGTTTGCAATCTGGATTTGCACGAGAAATGACACCCAAGAGATCATTGGTGTGTGAGGATTTGCCTGCCATAGGAAAAATATTAATAGACTATGTAATGGACATACTCTTGCCCAAAACTGGAAAGGCTAATATTATTCACAGGAGGCAAAATTTTAAAAAGCAGCACTTCTGTCAGGAGGATTACGGATCTATTTGCAGCCTTAATTAATTGTGTGTTGTTAGCATATCCTTTGGTAACACAAAAGCCACCAAAAATTGATGTTGCAGGATGATGGAGATCTCACAAAATAGGGTTTTTTACCCAGTGCTGGCTAACATTTCAGTGCAGGGACTCCTCTTCATTTTCACTTTGCCAGCTCATCTACTTTAAATTCATTAATGATTACTCCATTTCCTGTGGCTATACTTAAACCCACAAAGTTCTTGCACATACAAAAAATTCCCTGGTTAAGAACTTTCTCTGTATTAATTCAGCATTACCAGAAAAGATCAGACTCTTGGGTATGCCCAAGGAGAGGATGTCCTGTCTTGTCTGGGACACTAACCCATTTCCGATTGCGTGTGTCTGTCAGGCATTCATTTATCATTACAAAACCAAAACGAGGTGTTACAAAACACCAGCTGCGCTTAGGCCAGAAATGAATAATCAAATCACGTACCCTCTATGCACCTATATGCAAAATATTGTGTAGATTGTAAAAGTATTGGGCTCCCACCTTAAAAAAACCACCAATTCCATAGAAAATCTCATGAATAGCAAGGCATATTCCAGATGTGGAGAAAATCTGGTTTCATTATTGGCACTTGAAACACACTCAATGTATTAGACCTGCACTGGATCTCAGTCTCGCTTTAATTACAGCCCACGACAGTGCTTGGCGAGCTGGGGATGTCCTTTGGATGTGCACGATGCAAGAAGAGAAACAGATTTTCTCCCTTGTTTCTGGGCATGGCATCTTATGGAAACAGGAAATTACTCTAAACATTTCTTCATTGTAAATTACTTGGAAATTACGTAACTTCAGATGGTGATTTTAGTGCTAAGTAGGCTGTGTTTTCTTATCAATCAAACATGAAAAAGTATACTAGAGAGTACAATTTTTTCATGTTTAGTGAATTTAATGACATTTACCTTTCTATGGTTTACTTAAGTTTTTTAGCAACTCTAGTAACTTTTATAATGGTTTATTTCAGGGGTTTTTTTCAGTAATGTTTTTGGAATATGGCTAAAAAGAGATTTTATAAAATACAAAGTATAAAATATTATATAATCTCTCTATAAGAGCTCTGTTAAGATTGATAAAATACAGATTGTAGTCTGGTGACTGTAGAAGGACCTATTCATACCTCCTTGTAAATATGAAAATAAAAGTCACTTGTAATTTCCTTGACCTGGTTCATGGTCAATTCTATTTAATTTCATATTCCGTTTTTCACGACACACATGTAAATTAACACAAAATTTTAACAGAACTTTTATATTCCCCAACATAGCTACTTGACCAAGCTCCTCTCCCTCTGATAGCTGTGTCAACTCCAGACCCAGAGGGTTTGGAAATGGAAAAATATGTTCTGTGTTTGTGCTCTAAGAGACGGGGAGAGCAGTAAGCTCTGAGAAATTTTAATTGAATGAATTTTGACTTTGACAAAACACATTCCTGTAATTTTGTGTTGTTTGGAGCAGAATTTTCCTTTAGTCAGATCTTAAACGGTTGCCTGCACGTTCGTTTACTATCTTATTTGTTCTTGATAAAACTTTGCAGTTTGGGAAATCTCTTTCCAAGCATGAAACTTTGGAACAATTTATTCTCTGCTGGCCAGTTATTTTAAATTACTAAAAAAGAAGCCAGGGACTCTTGAAAGATAATTATCTCCTGCTGAGTATCTGCCAGGAGTACAAAACTACAAACCAGCCTCTCAACATTACCTGGAGATTCATACACAAACAAACTAAAAAAACCAAAATTGTAATATATTCCTTCCCTCCATTGCTTAAAACACATTCTAACAACATGAAGTTGAAATATTGGCATTTGTTTTAACCTCTTTTTTTACAATCTGTTACGCATAATCATGCCTTTCCTTTGGAGAGGATCTGAGCAGTACAGGGGTGTGTTGGCCGTCGAAAAAGCTAATGTGGATACCACCCATCTGCGGGACATGCTGGTTTCCCAGGGGATGTGGAAATCTCATTAAGCTGTGTAATGAAAGACAGTGTACATGGGTATTTGTGACTTCCCCAACTGTGGGGCAATTCACACTGAGCCGCAGACGCACAGCCAGGCTGTGGGGATGGAAAATAGCTTAATGCCATCGACGCCCGGCGTGGCTGCATGCTTTCAAATACGTATTGTTTGAAGACCATGACACTGTTAAATGCAAGCAGAGCCATGTAACCAGCCCTAGCTCACAGCTTATCTCACATTTACTCGATTAAACGGTCATTAGGATTTCAAAAGCCACAGCAGATGAGCCAAGCCTCTCTCATGAGGCTACGGGCCATTTACAAGAAATGCGCGTTAAGGCCATTTTGACAAATAAATCGTAAAGTAAGCAGAGAAAATGTGAGTCATGGGCTTTACTGAGAAAACCACCACATTTGTAGAGCCCAGCTGAGCTACCTGGCTGGTGCAAGAGGGTGGTTTTAGAGGCAGTCCCCACACCTCAAGCCACCACAACAACAGAAATTTGACATTCCATGTGCAGATGAGGCATTTGACTCCCCATCACCCCAGGTTTTATGGCAAAGTCATCCAAAACATAAGCAATGCCAAAGGGCAGATCTGATGCTCAGCAGAAGGGAGCAGACAGAAAAGGCCCCTTTGGTGTGCGAGTGTTTATTTCTCCAAAATCCACGCATGTCTATTCTTGGATTATGGTCGGGGGGTATACAGTGTTTATTAAAAATGTGAATAATACAGGTGTAAAAGCTGTTAAAAAAATGCATCCCAAAACTTTTTTTTTTAACAAAGTATTTACTGAAACTGCTGATGTCAATTAAGTGCAGGATCCCAACGACAGCACACTCCCAGGGCTGACTGAAAAAAGATGGGCAAAGTCAGCCAAAAGAAAAAGCAGAACAAAACCAATAAAAACATTGTTTCCAACCTCTCAGCAAACTCCATCTGCACGCAAACTGAAAGCTATACAAATCTGTTTTGAAGCTGTCCCCTCAACAAACACCTTCCAGCGTGGGCTTTCTTGTGGAGATCTTTGCCGTTTTCTGCATCAGCAGAATTTACATCCACAAATGAAAGAAGATATAGGTATAGAAGATACAAGAAGATATTGCTTGTGAAATATTGTCATAGCAGCATGGCTAATAACTTCGGCAGTAGTTACCACCAATAATATAACTTTCAAAGTATTCTTTTTCAGATGAATGCTTTAAAAAAAAGTCTCCATTTATCTCGTGATTAAAATATTAAAGCGAGAAAAAAAGATTTTTGTTTTTAAATTATCATTCGCCTGCCTTAAAAAAAAAACCTATAAACAAGAAGTGCTAAAAGAGCAGAAAGTAAAACTTGTTTCGAAGTCAATGAAACTTATCTGCAATTTTCAGTTTTTGTACTTTTAGTAACTGCACTTTCGTATTTTCCGTAATTGTACTTTTAGTTTCTCCCCTCTTTTCCCAGATTCCCTCTCCTGGATGCAGGCATATTGAAATGGAGTAAGCTGAGAAAAATCCCTAACTTCAACTTAAGCCAAAGCAAAATAATAAATCTTCTTGAAAGGAAGCTCAACAAAAATAAAAATAATTTCATGGTCTATCTTGAGCCAAAAAAATGTAAAAATAAGATACAAAAATGTAAAAATAAGATACCATTCAGAAAATAATTATGTTTCATCTACAACAAAACAGGTCTTCAGGATTTTACAGACTAGTACTAAGTATCTGACCTTCCGTTGTCTAAGACATGATGATTTCAACTACCTATACCGAAATTCCAATTAAAAAGCAATTTTTAAAAAGCTGCAGACTTCCAACTGTAATCTCACCTAAAGAAACCTTTGCTGCACTTATACAAATGCAATGCAGGAAATGATACCTCAAGGAATGATGCAGAGATTTAAGGTTTTTTATATATATATATAAAATATATACACATAAATAATACATATATAAACCTATAAATATTTGTTATTACATATGTATTATATAAAGGTTATTATGAACATAATAAAGATGATGTTGTATATTTTAGTGTATTTTGATATATTTATGCTAAAAGTAAAGCTCGTCTTAGGAGTATTTTGCAAAAACCAAATCTTCTCAGGAGTAATTCACAATGCAAGCTTTCATAGCTGAATGTGTAAAATCCTGTGAAGTACATTGATGCTATCAATATTCCTATCAGTTTCCAAGTGCACTCTATTTGCCCACACATTTATGGGGACCAGCAATAATGAAAAGCCCATTAAAAAACCCTTTGATCATCCGCTTTCTAAGCACAGGTTAAAATCATGCCTTACCTACATTTTTAACAATATCTGATATATTTTGAATTTTCTTTCTTTTGATGAACTTCATCAGCCATTTGGATCTGTTCAGCTGTTTATACTCCACAAGCATGCTAATCACACAAGTGATAAATGCAGTCACTTGGGAATTTTGCGTGTTCAATTGACTCTCAATAACTCTTACAATTATAAACATTAGGTCATAGTCTCACAGCCTTTTCTTAAGGAGGCAATATATCCTGGAACACCATTTTCCTTGTGTGGTCTTGAGCTCTAAAACACCACTGGCAAAATGTCAGCAAAAACGCAAGCAATTTAGGTTTCTATCCCACAGTCAGTATCATTATTATTGTTCCTGAAAACAGATCACAGTTGGAGCTTTGTGGGCACTTCATGGAACCTCCTACCCCTTCCCCACCCAGTTAGTTTTGATGCCAGCTGATGGAAGATGCTGATATTGGTAGGAGCTGGCTCCTTTTGTTAGGCACAGATACGGTTTGGACTTGTTTCTTGAGAGTGTCCTCAGTGGGATGCGCCCATCCCCACCGTGCATCCGCATGAACAGCCCACGGCCCCTTCCCTTGGGACGCAGCCAGAAGGGTGCTGGGACTCTGGGGAGAGGAAGGCTCAGGATTATTTTCCTCACAAGTTACTGTGTTCACAGCGTCCTTCTCAGAGGATTTACAGCTCCCCCGGCTTCCCCTGAATGTGAAACACCAGTTGTATCCTCAGGGCCCCTGTGGTGCTTCATTTATCTCATCAGTGCTATGTTACAGAAATTAAAAACACCAGCCTAGTTTAGGAGAAAAAACTCAAACCACAAACCAACCCAGCAAATGAACAAATGCCATATGAGTGTCTGAAAATCTTCTACATGGAAGATGGTAAATAGCAATCTATATCAGAGGAAAAAGCAGTTTTTATACCAGTTAGAAACTGCCATCTCTTTTTCCCCCAAAATCATGCATTAACTGAGGACATAAGAAAATGTACATACTTTCTACTTAAAAAACAGCATTTGCTGTGCTAATTTCACTCTGCAGTGTGAATTGAGATCATATTCAAGACAAGTAGAACAGAGATCCTAAAACCTACTAAAATTATCGCTCTTTGCTAGTTTTGCCTTTCCTGAAAAATTACAGCAAGCTTACAGCTGTCACAGCTTAAAATACTCTTTCACATTTCCCTATAACCCAGGTATAAATTACAGCTATTGGGGGGTGTCACAGCCTACAAAGGGCTTTCCAGCCCTGATTTTACCTTTGGATTTTCATTTCAGTTGATAAATACAAGCGATCACATATTGTCTGAGAAAACCTTATTACTGATACCTCTCCAGAGAATAGAGATAATTCATGCTCTTCCATTTTCTCCCATAATATTTGGTCATTTTAGACTTTTCCAAGAAAGTTAATGCTTCTTGAGATCTCCACCCATTTTTGCTAAACTATACCCCCTCTGGAAATCCCTGCCAAAATAACAGCATGAGATACAGCTATTGGCTTTAGAATTGGAACTATATTTTCAGATCCTGAACTAGACACATGCTCTTAGCTTGTAACAAGTAATTGCAGAAAAAAAGTATTAGGCTTATTTCTGGCCTCCTTTTCTAGGTGCCACACACACACAAAAATCTCTGTACTAGGAAACAACAAAAAATCAAACAGCAAAAGTAAAATTGGAGAATGAGATAGGATACAGTTGTGGGAAGCATTTCCAGCCACCTGATCCATCTGAAAAAGTGGCTTGGCTCCTCAGTGGCACTGAGGTGTCAGCTGCTGCTTGCTGGTATTCTCACAAGTTCAAGGGGCAGTATCTATCCAAACTCAGGGAGTTTAGGTGTGGGATTTGTTTTATTTAAAAACTGCATTTGGGAACACATTGACCCACAGCATGTAACTTCATCACATTAGCATGAAAATATGAACACAAAAAATCCCCACAAGCTGAAATCCACTGCTTTACTTTTCTGTAGAAGTTTTAATTTAGCTCATTGTACCTCTTGGTCTATGACTTGTCAGGTTGTTAAATTGACACAGAATATTAAATTTCAACTGACAATTTCATCAGGATGTGAAAAATACCAAACCCTTAGTATTGTTTATCTACCTGTATTACTTCCATTCTGTTTGTTTTACATATGAAGATACAGGACTGTCACCATGTAGCATGTGCCAAAACCAAGCACCTGTGAGGCTGCGTTACTCTTCCAGTATCTTCCAGCACCCTGAGCCCTCCTGGCAACAAGTTACCAGCTCATCTGGTGGCTATTTCTAAAGAATGACCCACATCTGTGCCTTGGACTAAACGTGCCAGTAACTTGCAGATATTTGGGAAGCTTGGGCTTCTTTCTGTTAAGTGATCATAATGCCTTTGGTGGTGGTCTGCTGCCATGGCTCACAATTGCACTGTCCTTCATTCATGTCCTAAGGACCTAAAAAATAATAACAAGGGCAGAATGTGTCCCAAAATCTCTGGTATTTGTGGTAATGACCCTTAAATACAGAAGGCTGGGAGAAAACAGCTCTAAATGTTGGGTTGGAAGTTGAGTGGATGGCTGGGACATGTTAGCCTTGACTTCATCCTGTAAATCCTCATTCCACAGTAAAATCCTACTCATGGTAAAAATCATCTAGACGGATCAATTTCTACAAATAACAAAACAGAGCCATAGCCTCTCTCTTTCTGGCCATTGAGTCATTTAAACTTGGTGGAAATTATTTTTTCAAAGACTCTTCTGTCCTTCTTGGATGAGAAACAGACTGAGAAGTTTGACAAAGCAGAAAGCTCATTGTAATAATGCTGATTATCCCATTTCAGATCCCTGTTTACAGTAGTATAGAAAGGATGTATTTTGTCTTCATGTGGCCTTAAGCAAACCCAGGGTCTGACCCTGCAGCCTCTGGAACACAGTCACGACTGTTGGGGAGATAATATCGCTCATGTCGCTGCTGTATCAGCTTTCTGCTGGCATCGGTTCAGGTCTTGTTACAGCAACAATCTCCCTTTTCTTAGCCCTCAGCTAACTTTCAGCTTTTACTGATGCAACTGCTGCTTGCTCAGTTATTCCAACTTAAAGGGTCACTGGAGAGTCAACCTCCAGATTAAGTCTTTGCTCTCTTACTATCTTGTAATGAGAAACTCTGAAAACCACCTAAACAAGACAACCCACTTCTTCACTCTCCTAATGGAAGGCAGCAAAGCCAAGTGATCCCAGTTTGTGTACCAGCAGCCTCCAGGCTGGATTTGAGCTGGGAGCATGCATACAAAAAGTTCTCTTTTTACATGTGTCTTGAGACACTTAATCCCAAAACTGCCACTTGGAACAACTACATAAAGAGCAAAAGTTCTGTTCTTTGAACAACATCATGGCTATTACCCAAAACTGCGTCCCTGGAGATACTTTCTAATTGATGTTAAAATCTGTTGATCAGGTACTGAGAAAAGCAGACTCAAACATTTCTTCCCACCCTCCAAAAGTAGTACAATACCATACTGTAAACTAATTAAAAATTTAATTTTTCAAGAATTTGTGCACGGTCATGACATTAAGGCTCTAACTCCATTTCAAGTTTTAAATCATTGGTTACAAAAGACTTGTCATGATTTAGATCCATGAAAGAGACTCTTGACATTTCAAACTCCCCATGTTATCCTGCTAGGATTCAAAAGGAAAAATCAACATTCAGGAGTAGACAAAGAATGCTCTGCTCTAAATGTGTGTTAGTAAGCTCCTTGGGAAAACCTTCAATTTAAACACAAATCTGGTTTATAGCAAGTATTTTCTATATTTCCGTGTTTTGTTTATTTCCAGGGATATTTGTTCCCTGCTAACAATGACAAGGGAGACATTCATAAAGAAGCAGCATCATCACAGGATGTTGAGCGCAGCCATGGAAGTCATTCAGACAAGAGATAAGATTTCCCACATTCACCACATTCAATAACAAGGCTAAAAGCCCAGTGAAAATGCCAAAAAGGAAGGAGCCCATGATTTTAAGGCACCAGAACATGACTGTGTGACCCTGAGGGTTTCCATTCTGCTGAAGCAATCAGTGGTAGAACCACAGGCACTGGTGCAAGTGTGAAGGGTTGAGCTGGTGTCCCAAACACCCTGCTTGTGCTGACACAAAACACCTCCAGGCTGGAGCAAACAGGACCACAGGGGGCTGCTGGTTTCTTATATGTGAAGGTGGCACTGGCACTTCCCATGACAGCTGGGAATATGCTGGCTCAGCTTGGCCACTAGACAGCTGGCTACACGACACATATAAGGACAGAGTTTTGCTGGCCAGTGAAAGCACCTGAGATATGCAGCAGAGGGAAGGCAACTCCAAGTTGGGTGCTTCCATCGCTATGTCCAGAATTCCCAGTGCAAACCAGTTCCAAATCCAGAAGATGATTTTCACATGAATATGGCAGCACATCTAACAAGACCCATGTCTTAAAGCTTGGTAGTCATCATAAGACATACAGCTATATAATTTTTTAACTAGGACTGCCTTGTGCCTTTCCAAGAGGTATATTGCTTCTTTCCAACTTTAGACCACTCCCCCCTTGCCATCACATAGGCTGTCCCTGTTTCTGAAAGCCTTATGCCAGGTATGCATCCTCATCCTTGCAAGTTAATGACCAGGATTACTCACGCTCTTCCAGCTGAGGTTTTGTCACAGGTTTGCACGGTAGTATTAAAAATTTTTCACCACTACTGAAAAGACTTCACCACGTAGACTGTGGCACCACGCTTGACTTTCTCATTTCCAGTTCCTGGTTGTCCAGTAACCAAACCTTTCCTCCTGTGCCTTGCCCAGCTGACAAGCTTCTCACTTGCAGTGTCATCTCCTGAAAGAGACAATTGCCCCAACACTCCCACTAGACCAGATAAACTTATTTTACCTACAACAAGCTGGCTCTTTAAAGGATAAATGGAACAGCAAACAGTTTAGGTAATCCCTGTTGGGGCTCAATTCCTGCCAAGTTTAGACCACTATTTATTTTTTCTCATTTCCAGATATTTAAGTACCAGAGGCGATGATCCACCAAGCAAGAGTGTTAGAAAAGCACAAACGTTTCAGTGATTGCATATATTCCTCTAGGAAAACACTGGAGAAAGTCTGACTGGAGTGCCATCTCTAAAGCAGACAGAACATGCAGTTTTCTCCTCCGAGATGCATATCCTTTGGCTCTTCTCAGATGACAGAACAAGGAGCACTTCAGAGTGCCTCTTCACAGTTCTGGATATCCAAGGGGAAATACTCTGTTTTTCTCTGAATTCTAACAAGAAGTCCAGAGTTTTCAAAGACATAATTCTCCCCTTATTTATTCAAGTTAATGGGCTTTTCCTTCAATGCTACCATGACAGACTAGTGGTTTCAGGGATGCTTCTGCTGCATCTCTACATTTCCAACTCTACATGTCCCAGAAAAATGATCCATAATTAATTTTCTGTTCAAAATCAAATTCGCAAATGCATTTTTACATTTGTGATCAGATCCATGTCTTTAATTTCCTCTCAGACTCACCGCATGGTACCATGTCACACAGCATGGAACAAGGACAGTGTAATCCTGCCATGTTCCACTGCTGGCGGGGCTTCCCTCCTGGGCATATCCAATTCCTGCTTTGGCAGACCTACACACTCTCCCCAGACTCCCAATAAGGCTGAAGTGTTTTCCATCTCTCTGCTTACTTGCAGCACTGTTTTAGCAAAGTTAAGGTATTTGCAAGTGAATAAAAAATAAAAATTTGAGGCAACCTTGCAGGGATCTGCACAAAACTTCGTAAGTTAGAGTGAGACATCTAGGAAGGGAAAAATTCAGACCTGCTGAGACTCCTGGATAATTAACAAGGGAAATGAGAGATTATGTTCTGCCTTGGCATCTGGAAGGAGCAGACACAATCTTAAAATTAAGCATCTTTTCTGCTCTCTACAGTTCAAGGATGCTGATAAATGCAGGAGAATTCATAGAACTGAGAAACTGATGTGAAGGTGAGGGAATACAGAGCATCCTCCTATTTGATTTGACAAAGATACTGAACACAGACTTGATCATATTCTAAAACTATATTTGTGACCTGTTGGTTTGGTTTTGTTTAGTTTTGTTTTTCACATCACCAAGTAGCAAAATTCTACCACACACCAGAATTAACTGCTCCTTCCTAATGCTTTTATTCCATATTCCATCTACTTGAGCACAGTCCTCAGCTGATACATAGGCATCGGACTCCTACCAAACTCAGTGGGTTGAAGCATCCAAATGGTTTGATCATCCATCTGTTAGGGCATCACAGGGCTGAGAACAAACTTACACTGATCTTGACAGGACACACCTAAAAATACAAAGTCTCATAGACTTTAGTGAAGATACATCAGTTCATTGAAGATTTCCAACTTTTTTAAAAAATGCACATATTTTATTTTTTTATTTAGAAACAGCCCAGAAGTGCTGACTAGCCAAACAAATTATGCAACAAAGCTGGGTTTTGCTGGGTTTTGGGGCTTTTTTCCTTGCTGTTTTCTTTTTTTCCTTTAATCTTGCATAACTTTTTGACAATCAAAAATAACTTCAAAAATCTATGGTGAGAGAGAAGAGTTCTAAAAAAACAGAATTTAATTGCCCATACACAACAATTGCTGAGTTAGATGATTCATTGTAAAATGCAATCAAATTACTTCATCCTGATGGGAACTGGGAGACCTCACCAAAGCTGAATTTCAGGGACTAAATGTTATTTTCACCATCATTTAAAGCAGCATAAATCTAGAGAAGTTCAATCAAAGCCAATGGAACTATATTCAATTTGCACTAGAGGTGCAAAACAGGTTTTGACTCTAACTAATTTTTTTGTTCACAGGCACTAAAACCAAATACAAGGTATTCATGGTCTCTTGGATGAGAGAGTAATTTATGTAACATTTTTATGTGTATATGTTGTCATATCTCAGCCTTTCTTCCAAGAGAATCCTTACTTTGCCATTACAGACAGCCAAGAGATTGTCAGAACCTTTCTAACTTCAACAGCTGAGATCACAAGTTTATAAATCATTTCCTTTTGTTATGATTTTCAGCTATATACTGTAAAAGGAAAACCTCAGGATGGCTAATCCTCCATCTAAACATTGACTTTACAAAGGGAATGACGGAACATCCAAATGTAGCCTAGGAATTACCTCAGAGCAGTTAACAGAAAAATACATTGCGGAAAATTTACCCCTTAAGAAGCAAATTTATAAAAAGAAGTTGTATGAAAATCAGTATGAAAATGTGCAAACAAAAGGCAGCAGGTGTCTGTGCCTCTCTAAGTCTTTCAAAGATGTGCATTTAGTCTGAGTAAAGCAGGCAGATAATCTGCCATGCTCTATGTGTCAGCTACCAAATAATGAAAAACATCTTGCATCTACTTGTAAAACTCATGTTTCAGTAAGAAGGGCTGCAAAAAAAAAAAATGTTCTGCCCAATAAACTAAGTTACATTTCATAAAAGTATCATGAAATGTTTCGGGGAGTCTTTCAAATGGGGAACATTTTCCTGCAACGCAATAAAAGATGCAAAAGCACCTCCAAAGACAGAAAACTTCATCTTGTCTCCAGGAACAAGGAAAAACTTGGAATTATTTAAAATCTGCAGTTTAGTCCTTTTAAAAATAAAATTTATTTCTAATAGAAGCTAGCATCTACTTCTGTATTTATCAAGAATCCACTTCTCCAAATAAACCTTCGTCATCAACAGACTTTATCATGCATACAAATGGGTGTTGAAACTACTGTTTTCCTACAAAAAATCAGGGTTAAGGTAGCTTTTCATTCAGATATTGATCCAGCTGCAGAACTCCAATTTGACACTTGACTTCCAAACCCATATTTTGGGAGTCTCTGCTTCCCTCTGCCATTATCATTGGGTAGTTTGGGATGATGTAAGGGTACATGGTCCAAGTCTTCCCCACAGCAGCCTGTTAGGGAAACCAGGGATTTGGTTAGGACCACTTCTAAAACTCGTGTTCTCAAGCATTTCCCACAAATATCAACCACATGCCTACAGAGCAAGACATCACACAGTCATTTCCAGTTCTCTGCTGCTTTGCAGCTCTTTTCCACATGCATCCCATTGAAGCAGGCAGGATATTAAATCTTCTGAAACACTTAATCTTCTCACAACTGAGACTGGATTTCAGTAATAAACACTTGCTGTAATTTTTCATCCTTTGGGCCATTATATTTCCAAGAAGCAAGGTCAAGATGGCATTTAATAAAAGGGTTGCTAGATTTGTTTGGTTCTTTCTTCCAAAAGAGCAGCCTTACACAGGCAAGTAACAAATGGAACAATATGGAATACAGCCAGGGTCTTCAGACCTAATACACAATTAAGAGGAATCTGAACACAGGAAAGCTTCCCTTCTAATTCCATCCTGAAGATATATTTGTCCTGTATGAAATCTTTGTCAAGTCCTTGAGGAAAATTTCTTGGAAGAGTTTTCTTTTCGTTGGAACTACTTATAACTGTAATGGCTGTAAGGTCAATGAAAGTGTTTGAAGTCCACTTGTACTGGTATTTAAAAATATCCAGAGGTCTATATTGCAAACAAGGATGTATGAATAAATATATGTGTATTTTTGCCATTGTTGTTCCCGACTACTTGTTTTCTACTGCTCTTTTCACTCTACCACAGTTATTTTCACTGGAGATGTTCCAGTGATGTACCATTAGCTTACTCCCACTGTGGAAATACTCTGGATACTTTTGAAACATAAGAAAACATCTCAAAAATCTAATTTGTCTCTTGGTGGATATGAAAAAATATACTTTTAAAAATGAGCATTTTTTCTTCTTATCTCAAACAGTAGTATTTTGTTGAGCTGTAATGACAGCAAATCACCAATGTAAACAAAGTCTAGCAAGTTACTTGAACATTTGATTTACAGCAATCTTCTTTGCCATAACAGGAATGCTACATCTTCAGCATAAGCTTTCAGGTTCTCTTTCTTCCCTGTGAGGAATAAATTAGGCTTTTTCTTCCATTTTATAGCTGCAGGAGTAGCTAATATTGACATCCTATAGAAAACCTTAGTGGGTAACTGAGAACAGAATTTGGCATGATACAGCTCCTTGAGGAGCAGAGAAATGAAGTCCAGGACCAAGAACTGGACTCCTGGCAAGTCCTTCCTAAGGTTAAACCCCACTGCCTCCCTGGATCACAGTGCTCCCACTGATATAAATCTGGAGGGGCACCGTCCAGGACCCTTCCAGGCACGGTCAATAAAACCACAAATTCAAGTATGGGTCAGTGCGAGGACAACAAACAGCACAAACAAGACTCTGGCCAAGAATCTCAGCTTAGAAAACCAGGCAGCGAACTCACTTTGTTGGTAAGATGCGTTCAATCTGCTTTAACATCTTTCTGCATTCTTTTTTTTTTTTTGTGGAATGCTAAGAATAATTATGAAGAATTCCCCAACTGACGCACTTTGGTGTAGGTCCAGGGAAGTCAGTAGAGCTATGGAAATGCAAACCTCTGCAAATCTTTTCATACGGCCTCTTGAGTCGCCATGCGGGGACCAAGAGAGACATCTTTTAACAGAGGTGAGCTTCTAAGAAAAATCAAAAAGGGACCAGTCCAGCAGACACATTCTTAAAGTGTTCTTAAGTTCCTGTGCAACACACAGAGAAATTTCTGCGGGAAAAGGGCCTAATTTAAGATCAAACACAAGGAAAAGGTTTGACTGCACTTTGAATTTACTTCAAACCCAGAGGAGATCCAGGAATGCAGGTCTGTCTTTACAAAACTTCGTGGATAAAGCTCTTTGCTAAGTTTTTATTTAGACAGCAAAATTTCCATTTCTCTTTAAGAAGTTTTAAAAGTAAGAGGAAATATCATGTTAGCTTGCTGTGAAGGGTAACTCTTTCCCTTTCTCCTCACTGACCATATACAGTGAAAAGAATATGAGCCTGGACTTCCACAGCAGATTCTAAACAGAAATGTCTGAAAACTGGGAAATGTCAGATTGTCTCATTTCCCTCTGTCATCCCTAATTTACTGTGCATTGATGGAAGTTAGAAATGTAGGGAACTGAAGTATGACACTGAGCAGGGCAACAGTCCTAGCATGTTCAGTATCTTCTGGTTTGTTATAGACAAGCTAGAAGGCGAGCGGGATTAGGTAGAATAAAAATGAATCCCATGTTCTCCATTACATTCCCCATTCCATTTTGTGTTTCTTAATTTTAAAATGAGAAGAGCTTGAAATTAATACTTTAGCATGAAAACTCTAAAAAAAAAAACCAGACAAAACCCAAACAAAACCCAAACAAAACCCAAACAAAACCCCACAACCTAAACAAAAAACAACAAACAAACAAATAAACAAACCAAACAAACAACTAAAACAAAGAAGCAAAAAGTCCCAAACCAAACAGATGAAAAAAAGAAAACACAACAACCCCAATGATCTATTTGCTATAGGCTCCTTATCTCTCCAGGCCTCCACGGAAGCCCAGGGGAGTAGACATACACTTTCCTCAGGGAAAACAAAATGAACAAAAAAACCCCTTCTTAATAAGCTTTTAAAATCCAAATATACTTCAAAACAACCTTTATACAACTGCCTAAACAAACATACTATTTTGCATACAAGCAGCCCATTAAGTAACATATCAGGAAGTTAACATCTGAGGCACCACGAGAGTCGCAGTCTGAGGCACCACTTGCCCTTGGCCACTGTGCAGACCAACAGTTGGGTTCATCATGCTACAGAATTCCAGCGATCAGCCCAGACTGCCAGCACTCTGTCTGACTCTGCTCCTTACTCCTGCCTCAGGAAGCTGCAGTTAAAAGCCCATATTCCCAGTAGGATTAAGCATTTACCAAACAGTAGCTCTAGTCCTGGTCCCTCAAGGCTCTTTCTCACTCTCCACTTCTCAACCACTTAGAACTACCAAAGACCCTCATCCTTATTTTCACCCGTTTTTTCTTCCTCTTCCCACAGATGCCGTCTTAAAGATTAAATAATTTTCCCTTTGGCTATTTTTGTCTCAACTCTGCAAGGCAATAATCTCTAAACTAAGGGGTTTTGTCAGAATACCAGAGAGCAGTGTTTAGGAA
Source organism: Callaeas wilsoni (assembly GCA_013398955.1). Lineage (NCBI taxonomy): Eukaryota > Metazoa > Chordata > Aves > Passeriformes > Callaeidae > Callaeas > Callaeas wilsoni. Next base: position 9,412 of record VWPU01018715.1, on the reverse strand, counting down.
ACGACACTGCTCTTTTGGTGCAGCTATGATAATAAACTCTTTAGTGAAAATCGAGTATGATAATAACATCTTATTGAGTAGGCAAGATGTCCGGTTTACAACATGCATTAAACGTGTTGAATGTGATCACAGAAATATTAACATTCCACACAGACACTGGAGCTCTGGGCAGGAAGTTATTTACAAAGAAAAAATGCATGCAATAAAGTTATTTTCTCTCTCTTATACAAAGAGTACCGAGCACACTTTTTTCTGGGTGTGCTTTCACAAACTTCTCTATTTTCAGCATTCATCAATTTCCCATTAAATACTATGATAAACGTAATGTATTTCTTCATCCATTTTGAAGGCTGTACAGTATAACTTCTCGGACTGGCACACTTTGTTACAGAGAATTCGGTGGTCAACCTTCCTCCTTGAGGGCTGATAATGAGATGATGAAGCCAACATGAACACTGCTGTTTTACACTGGAAGCTATGCACCAGTATTTTTTCCATAGAAAGAGAAATAATATGCTTGCTAACCTAGATGAATACTGTCTTATGTTTCTCCAAACTCATGCTCTACAATAACTTGCCTTTGACCTATAATAAGGTTATTCATTTTCCAAAACCAATCCATTTAAAAACTTGGATTACAGCTTAGATTTTGCCTCTCTTTCCCACTTAAAACACTGTGTATGCACCACTTTATCTCTTAGTCCATTTGAAAAGGATGCAGACAAATTATGTTTAATGTGTGTTTACTACTGAGTGGCTGCTAAAATTAACACAGTTAATACGAACACTGTGTATTTCACTTTGTTTCAATTACAGCACAGATCGTCAATTAAAATGAATGTGGTTAGAACTTGAAACTAACAAAGAAATTCAGAAGAACTTATTTTTAATAGCTGGATGTACGCTAAATGCTTGATGGTCTTGGACTTTGTTTTTTGAACCAGGATCAGCAATGAAATCAACACAACACAATGGAAAACACTCTTTCAGGGAGAAGGATTTTCTAAATGCTAAGCTCTGAGATGACTGTCTAAAACTGAAATTGTTTTTCTCCTCAACTGTTAAACAGAGCTACCCTCGAGGAGATGCAAACAAATTGCTTTCTTTTACTAGGCCAAGAAGAAATCAAGTCAGCACTGTATGGATTCTGCTTCCATTGTTTCTGCTTACAATTGCAACCACATAGAAGAAATGGCAAAGTTGAGCAGCAGAGTGACATTTGCTACTGTTAGTTTACAAAAGAAGCCACTATTAGTTTGAAAACTGAAACCAGGCAAAGAGAAAATGGTCCACAAAAAGAAAAAAAATTCTGAGTAGACTTCGGGGAAAGATTTTTTGTTTACTGTAAATCAAAGTCAGCTTTGCTTGTTTGGGGTGGTGGGCACAAATAAAAAGAAGAACCCTGGAGTGATCCATGTGGTTTGTAGGAGATGTAAGCAACACAAGGTCTCCAGAGAAGACCTTCTCCCTGACTTATGACAAAGCTCTGTGCCATCCCCAACAGCTCCAGCTGGAGTGACATGGGTACTGAGCACTCAGCAGTGACTCACAGTTTGAGACAGAAGTCATCTCAGGACTCAGGGCACTGAGGTGGAGGCAAAACCAAAATATTAAACTCAAGATGGTGAGAATTCAGCGCAACCTCAATGAACTCCAAAATCACACGTGCCTCAAATGACCAGCACTGCACAAGAGTGAGTGCAATCTGAAATTACATATAACCCAGGTACAGTGTAACTGCTTATCTGTTAACCAACATCATGCATCTCCCACATACCTGCTTCGTGTGACCTTGCTCTTCACATACAGTAATTTCCTTTCCAAACATGCAATGACAGAAAAACAGGCCAGCACAGCAGAGATCTCAAAAAACTTGTTGCTCACATGTTCTTTGTACTGGGCAATGGCTTTCACAGGAGAATACAGGCAATCCTGTCTTACCTGGGATCTCTAGCAAGCCTGATCTACTATTCCACAAGTAGTTTAAATATTTCTTTCTTAACTACTTCCCAATAACTCTTCACTAGGACAAGGAGCACAGGTAATCTGAACTGAGCAAGGACTGAAAGGGAAATTTAAATATCTGCCTGTAAGCTGTCCCTCCTGCCCCTGCACACACACTTTACAGAGAGGGAGAGAGAGGGAGAGAGATTTTCCAGACTAAGGAAGGAAGGAAGGGGAGAGGCTGTCAAGGGAAGAGGCATCAGTGCCTGTAGTTTAGCTCCAAGTCTAGTTGGGAGAACAGGAATCCTCCCAAGGGTGCATGCGTGTGGGTTTCTGTCTAATTCTGGCTGATGTTTTGTTTTCATGGGTTCAACTTAAATAGAAGCTTGGAAGCATTTAAATTATACTTCTTTGGGGACTGATTACCTCCCTTCTGTCACACACGTATCTGTCACACAAACCACCACCAAGATGGAATCTTTGTCTTTTTATGGCTATATCAGTTCTTTTTTTCTGCGTGCTCCATGCCCCTGGGGGTTTTGTCCTTTCTCTTCACTGCTGCTCCATATCTTTATCCTTCCATTCCTGCCTTTTCTGTCTTGCCTGTTTTGTCTGCAATCAGTACAGCACAACTCAGCTCAATGGGTGCCTTCCACAATGGGAACAGTAATACAAGTATCAGTAACATCCTGCTGTTAGCAGGAGAGACTACAATCACTTTTTTAAGGACAAAACAGCCTGACCTTAGGGAGCATATACAATACTTAGGATAATTACAAACATCATGTTCCCTTTGGCGGCCTATTTTTATTACCTATTTCGTATCAGCCATGGGAGGCCCTGGGGCTACTACTTTGTTTGTCTGGAGTCTCTGAGCTAGACGGCACGGCCAGGAAAGTCAGTTCATATTTAACCCTATATTCTGTAGATAAAAACCATAACGCAAAGCACCTGGGTTTCATTATCAATCAAACCACCAAGCAGGGCACTTATCATAAAGCTCTTGGCTTGCTACTTCTAAAATTCTCCAAACTGCTTTGATGTGAACATCAAAAACTCCTGGACTACATGAAGGACCACTTGCCTGACCTCATCCTTTAATTAGCACGTCATACCTGAGAGCACCACTCACAGTAATTATGCAACATTCTTAAGGACCATTAATTAAATTGTTTCATTTTGGAGTGAACTGGCTGTACACAGGAGACACTGCACAGGAAACCCACAGGAGCACCACATTTTGCTGCAAGAGTCCCTGCTGCAGCCAGTAGCACCCACACCTGCCTGGATCTCAGGTGTCCCTAACATCATAAAAATCCAGAAATAATTAAGTTTCTTATCCTTAGCACCTGAGATAGAAAAGTGACACAGAAAGTCACAGCCACCCAAATGTGGTATGGAAGCCTACAGAAAACTGCGTGGCGTTGGTGTTACCCTTAACCAGCAGATATTCACAATGCGTCTCAGTAGCTCTGAGCAATCTGTTCCTTTGGCAACCACAGCAAAGAAAAATGAATGAAGCTCAGGACCAAATGCAGTCAAGAACCATAAAACTTGAAGGTGCTACTTCCAAAGCCATAGCGAGAAAAAATATCTAGGAAAGCTGGGAAGAATATCTTGGCACCATTGAAGCATCCACTATTTTGTACAAAAGTACTGTATTGAAGGAAAATTTTATTCATAGATATGTACAAAATTCTACCTGTGACGGCAATTCCCTGGAAGATTGTTTAAAAATGTGTGTATATATGTGTATTCTGTATGTTTAGTTTTCTGAAACTAATACAAAATTTAAAATCATATTTTCTCTTAAATTTTCAGCAAAATTCTACTATGGACTGCACTTCCCTTCAAGATTACTGGAGATCAGTCAGTACTTTGCTCTAATCAGGTTAGTTTCTTGTGTAACTGTTATATCAGTTGGGGCTCTTTCAATGATATGGAATAGTCAGCAAAACTTCAGAGAGGAAATGCAACAGCAGCTATAAACCAGAAAGTTATGAAAAGTAAAGTCAGAAGATAAGATGACCGAAGATTATCCCTGCTTACTCCAGCTGAAAGCTCCAAAACTATATACAGCAATTTTTTCTCATGTTGGAAAGTTCTGCTACATGTTCGCCGAGTATCTGGGAACCAGAATTGCATATGGTCCCCAAGGGCATATTAGTGAAAGTGCTGCTCTTTGTGAAACAGCTACAATCCAACTTCTTCACAATTACTTTTATCTTTTAAGAATGTGCAAAATGATACAGTCTATAAAAATAGTAGGCTTCACCAGCAGTATCAGTGTTCAAGAGGGTAAAAAGAAATGCTTTTTGAGGCATGTGATCTCTGTTTAGCATCAGAACTAAGTAGGGTATAAATATATACTTATTCTCTTTCACAACACATTTGAATTTTCTTTTTGTTATGAAGTGTAGAACAATTTTTTACAGCAGAATTTGAAACCTGAAGTGCCGGAAGGGCATTTGCAAAATATTTGTAGCTGCTAACTATCAGATGAAGAAGCTGACAGCCTATACTAAAATGTGTTTGTCCTATTTAAAAGACCTTTTGCTTGCAAAATACTAAAAAAAGCCTTACAGATTAAGTTCTAAGCCAAGATTTAAGTCCCACAACATGGGGCTTATTTGAAGATACATGTAAAGATTTGGCTCACCTTTACAAAGATTTGTCTGTAATTAGCTAGGATTATTCTGCTCAGCACCCTAATTCTAAACTGCTTACTCCTTGCTGGTTCTGCAGAAGGAAGGACCAGGAGCAGTCTCCATCACTATACACATAAAATTAGGGTATAACATGTCCTTGCAAGCTTCATTTTTAGCAAAAAATGCAGGAGACTATTTATAGTGATGTCAGAGAAAGATGGACAATTTCTCTTACCATGTCAATACTATATTTGTTTTAAAAATAAGCAGTTTTGTCTACTAATTTAGAGTAACAGTTTCATCTGAATAAAAGAAAAAACCCAAATCTTCCCTTAGCCCATGAAGGTAATGGCTTAAGTGTTCTTCCAGGCTGTGCAGATCCAGGTTCAAATTTTCATCTACCTGATAAATGCATGCTGGTTTCCTTAATTTAACATTTAATAAAAATTTTCTGAGGAAGAGCAAAACTATTTTTTTCACATCATCTTACAACAATATTTAAGCGTCTAGTAGGCAAAGAGACAGGCAAGTCAGGCAAAAAAAATATTCTCATTTTCCCATGTTCCATGCTTGAATCTTCCTACAACTTCTAACAGCTTCCCACTAGCAAATGTTTCTGTTAAGTGTGTATATTGGCTTTCTGAATAATTCACTACACTGTCTGAATTCTAATTGGATAAAATATTTAGCTCTCCTAACATACAACAAGTTACTGAGGTGATCAAGTTTGCTGGCTTTAAAAAGGGGAGCAACTCCAATTAATAAATTGTACCAGATTAGACGCTGATGCTCCTGAAATTGGGAGTGACATAACCACTACCACTCCCTTACGGGAACGCAGCTACACAATCAGGATGAAGCAAGGGGATACCTGTTCCAGATGCTGATTTTCCTTCTGGAAAAAAATGTACAGCAGCACCGTTTAAAATGAAAATGAAGGAAGGACTGTAATGAAAAGGACTGCTGCAAGGATGCACAAATGATATTGTCACAGGCACTGCAGAAAACTGCAACACTTGTGTAATTTTTCATGCCAACAAAGTGTTTAGAAGTCTGTCTGAGAGTGAAACAGATTAACACCACATCCAAATTGCTGGAGAACCCAGTAACACGAGACTGGAGTTTCATATTCTCACGCTGCCCAAATTTCCTAAAATTTGATCAATTATTGCATGCAGTAGGAATTCAAAGTTTTACTGGGCCATACCACTATCAACGAATCTGCAGAAGTTCTGCTCCATACCTACCTGATGGGGACATTAGTACTGGGTACTTCGTGCAGTTACATACAAGAGTTTAAATCAGATTTCCACAGAAAAGATTTTGTATAAGCTCCCTCTGCTTTTTGCATCTATTCCTCTGCACTCTTATGAAAACGAACACAGAGGACACGTAAAAAAACCCCAAAAACCAAATCAAACTAAACCAAGGGCCAGTATGCACACATTCAAAAGAAAAAAATACATCTGATTGTGTACATGGTTGCTATGACCACAGGGAAAAATGCCAATATATTCTTAGTGCTTGGCCCCACTTCTGGCTTGGCCCTCCACTTGGATCATCTTTAATCATGAGTAAATCTGGTTAAAAAAAATAAAACGAAGAAGTACTTTTTGTGATGAAAAGATGCTATTTTTATTGAAGTGTTCTAAAAACATGCTGATTTTCATGACAAATTCCAGCAGGAGGAATAAAAGGATGAAATTGCTTTCCATCAAGCATTTTGGTCAGGAATTTTGATGTCTAACTTCATATGTATTCCTTTTTTTTATTTAATTAATTGCACAACAGACGATCAGTAGTGGTGCATGTTGCCTTATGCCGGATGTGTCATGACATGAGATAAATTTTGTATCAGTTTGTGTAATTTCTACACAAAAGGTACTTTGGCCTAGAAAAGAAGTTAGGTGTGTCTGCTAACAGTAAATAGAAGCTAACATTAACTATCCCTTTATCTACCTCTAGCAATGTATATAAATTATATAACTGTTGTCATTATGAAATACTGTGAAAAAGATGTCTAGGAAGATAAAAAATGAAGTGTTGCAAGAATAAATTCTAGAACATCAAATTCAAGTTTATCTGAAACCTGGAGTGAAAGGTCCTTAAAGCCACAGCTGAGTTTCCATCAAGCTGAAGTTCTTTAAGTGTTGGTTGTCATTCCAGAGATGAAAACTGAATCCTTAAGCTCCTGAACGTCCTATGAAACAAAATCTGCCTTGAGGCACCACAGGATTAGTCAACACTTGCAAGTTTCCTGTCGTCTTGTTAACAACCTCAACCTCAAAATATTAATGAATCTTACATTAAAATGTGTTCTGCCAAGGGTAATCCCACGTGCCTGCTGAGAGCACACCTTGCTACCAGGAGCAATGGGGGTGCTGCTCTGCCCCTGGGGTTCAGCGCCTCGGGTGGGTGATACTGCTGGTCAGTGTCAGAACCTGGCACAGCTCCGAGGGGCAGGACAGCCAGCACACTGCAGCTCAGGTACGTGGTCGGTGCGGAGCTGGCAGGACTGCCAGCACACTGCAGCCCAGGTGCGTACTCTGTGCAGAGCTGCCCTGCTGAGCTGCACGCCTCCCTCTCGGAGATGCTGCCCTGCTCTTGTGCATGGACATCACGAAAGACACCTCGTGGGGTGGGGAATGGAGCCCGTGCCTGAGCCTAAAGGTTAAACCTTAAAAATATATGATTGCACAGAAACGGAACTTTTTTCTTTTTTAAAGCAAGGGAGACTTGGAAGTCATAGATACAGAAAATGTATGAACTAAAACAACCAAGAGTTCAATGCAGCAATTTGGAAATTCTCATCCACACAGACTGTGCTGATTTGGGATGGTGACTATCACTTGGGATTGTGCAGATGGAGAGCTGGGGAGAGAGGGAGACTCATCACAACCAGAGCCCAAAGGTCAGAAATACCTCAGGAAGGAAGAAAGAAGGCACAAGTGGGACTTGGCAGCTGGACAGAGTCCCGCTTTCTTTGCACAGTGGTCCATAGCAGCCAGTGGAGCCTGTGTAGTCCTCCTCTGTCACACACAAACCAGAATCACTTTGCTCAGATGGATTTTGGGACATGCACTTAGGAGCAGGATGGTCATGTGTGTGCTGCTTTACGCAGTTCCCACTCTGGCTTCTTCATTCAGTAACTCCCCGCTCAGGACTGTCTTGTCTACCCCTACTCTGCCTCCAAACCAGAGAAATGCTGCAGGTTCAACCAAGTACCTGCAAAACCTACACACTTTCCCTCTCCAAAACGTGTTGCCACTGGCTGCTATAGAGCGGCTTGTAAGAGGGCTCTGCCTCACCTTCACAGGGAGAGGAGAGAGAGAAGATAAGGGATGTAGGGAAGGGTGCTCTCCATTCTCTGCAGAGTCCTTCCCAGGGACTGGGAGGAAGCTAAAGCTGCTAAGAACTGGGCAGTGGCAGGACATTGTCTCAGGTGGCTGTGGCTGCTGGGAGGGCATGAACAAGCCTGAGAGCATGGGAGAGGGACAATGCTGCTGCACTGTGTGTCTGCAGCTCTTCGGGACTAATGCCAAACAGAAGAGAGGGACAATCCCCGTAACGCCTTCTACATGCATTACCGTATTTTTGGTATACAGAAGTGGCTGCCTGCCACATGCAAGCACACACACAGGCAGAGCACAGTCGCATCCACAAAGCAACCTCTCACAAGAAGCAGCTTTCATACATGAAACATCTCGTCTGTGGGGACGAGGCTAACCCGAGGGCATCAGTGAAGGGATACGTGTGTGCTTATACTTTGTGTACAGCTCTTCAAAAAAGCACATCCACTCTCAACTGCTCTGGACAGCTGTCATCACTGAAACAGATGATGTTTCTCAAACACACAACTGAAAAATGAAAACTCATTATCAGATTCATCTTAATTTGAGAGGCCTCTGCCGAATTTGTCCCCCAGAGCTGGTTGCTGAAGAAGTTACTCCTTCTGAGAGTATGATTCATCTACCTAACTAAAGATATCATTTGCGTGGCATAAATCGAGACGATCTCACTGGTTATCCTGCAACTGATGCAGCTGTAGCTCCAATGTGGTCCCGGACACCCAGGTCAGAGGAAGCCTCTCTCACCGTATCAAAAACTGTTGGTGGCTTCGGTACAGCAACGAGAACCACACGCGCCCTCTCCAGCGATGTCTCGGAGGTGACGTTTGCAGCGAGTTACCGAAACCCTTCCCTGGGACAACTGCAGGACTTGCCAGGGGAGATGCGGAACGCGGGACGGATGTGACCAAGTTACCTGCTCCGCGGTGCGCGGGGTGGTGGGAATGCCGGGGAGGGCTAGCACAGAGCCGGAGGGAGAGAAACAGCTGCCACAGCTGCCGTCCCTGCGCCTGACACCCACACGCGTGTGTCCCCCGCTGCCTTCCCCGCGGGCAGCGAGTCCCCAGCCGCGGACACGCGTGAGCCCCGCGCCCCCTCTGCCCTCCGTCCTCCGCGGCCGCGGCGCTCACCTGAAGCAGGTGGTGAGCTCGCCCGTGGGTTTCAAGCAGGGGTACCGGGTGGTGGCGATTTTGTTCTCGGAGCAAACCTCCCTGCAAGGCGCGGAGTCAGAGTATTAATGAAAAAAACCCAAAAGGTAGGAAAAAGAAAAAGAAGGTGGTGGATAGGGAGGAAACGCACAGAAGCAGCCGCGCTATCGCAACACCCACCTGTCGCCGTCCTGCGGCTCCTCCCGGTAGGTCCAGGCGTGTCCCAGCGCCAGGAGCAGCAGCAGCCGGAGCGGGGCCAGGCTGCCGGCCGGCCGCCCCATCGGGCCGCCGCTCCCCTCCGCGCCGCGCCGGCTCTGCCCGCCCC